>CATIWO010016351.1:0-54440 GCA_949673435.1 Macaranga tanarius | reverse complement strand
GCTATTTTTCATGACAATAGTTTTTGTGACAATTAAAAAATTATCACTAAAAATAAAACCAAATATTGTTATTATTTTTCGTAACAATTTTTTTATAAAGTTGTCGTAAAAATTGAAACTTTTTGTGATAATATATTATATTGTCATAAATTATTTTTTTAATTAATTAATAAATTAGAATTTGTGACTAAGTAAAAAATCTTGTCACGTATTGTCTATCTTTCGTGACAATAGTTTTTGTGACAATTAAAAAATTATCACTAAAAATAGAACTAAATATTGTTATTATTTTCCGTGACAATTTTTTATAAAATTGTCATAAAATTTGAAACTTTTTGTGACAATATAATATATTGTCATATATTATTTTTTTATTAATTACTAAATTAGAATTTGTGACTAGGTAAAAAATCTTGTCACGTATTATCTATGTTTCGTGACAATAATTTTTGTGACAATTAAAAATTTATCACTAAAAATAGAATCAAATATTAATGTTATTTTTGTGACAATATTTCATTAGTTTTTTTTAAAGTTGAAATTTTTGGTGACAATAGAATAAAATATTGTCATTTATTTTTTTCTACTAGTCAATAAAGTATATTTTGTGACTAAATAAAAAATATTGTCACGTATTGTATATTTTTTGTGACAATAATCTTTGTGACAATAAAAAAATTATCACCAAAACATAGATTTGTTGTAGTGATATCCTTTCTTTGCATCTTCAAATCTAGAGTGAGGAAAGTATATACTCTTCAAGAGCTTGGCATAGAAAGAATGTGGATTTTGTATTAACTATCAGCTTTGCTTTACTAAAAGGAATGTATTGAAAAGCTTGAGGTCCCTGAAGCCAAGTCCACTATCTATTTTTTTTTTGTGTCAGTATTCACCAAGCCACCCAATGAATCTTCTTCTTTTCGATATCTTGTGCCCACTAAAAATTATTCACCATTTGCTCTAAATGATCTATGGTTGTTTGAGGGATATTGAATGTTAATATTATGAAACTTGGAATTGCTTAGAGCACTGCTTTAATGAGCATATCCTTGCCTGCCTGAGATAGGAGTTTGTTCTTCCAGCTCGACACATTTTGTATAACTCTTTCACATATCGTGCTACACAACTATGTCCTTGATTTGCCCTATTCCGCTGGAATGGCCAAGTATTTGGAAAGAGCTTTCATTTCTCTTATTTTTAAGATATCACTTATTTGTTTCTTCACTTGTGTGGGGTGTTAGCACTAAAAAGTATACCAGATTTATTGTGATTAATTTTTTGACCAGAAGTAATAGAATAAAGGTAGAGAACCTGACATATGTTGTAAGCCTCCTTTGCATTTACCCTCCCAAATAGTAGGGTATCATCTGTAAATTGTATATGAGTAAGGGTTTCACATCTTTTTATTATTTTGTACCCTTTAATGTTGTCTTTCGTGGTCTCTTTAAGTATCATTCTTGATAAGACATCATTAACGAAAAGAAACAAATGGGGTGATAAGGGGTCATATTGCCTGAGCTTCGCAAGATATCCCCATTATAAACTATTGAATACTCCACTGAGTTAACATATTTCATCACTATACTTATCCATTTTGTATCAAATCCCATCCTCTTTAGAACTAGTTTAAGGAAGTCCTAACTGACTCTATCGTATGCCTTTTCCATGTCAAGTTTGATAGCCATGTTGTAATTGAGCCCTTTCTTCTGTCCCTTAAGACCATGGAATGCTTCGTGAGCAATTATTAAGTTTTCCTGAATGCTTCAGTTCTGAATAAAAGCTGTCTAAAGAGGCGTTATGATATTGTCTGTAACACCCATATCTTTAGATGCATTATTCATGCATATTATTTTTGTGACATGTGGCATAGAGTTATAGAGTGCAATTAAGTAAGATATGTTTATTTTAGTGGAAAAGGACTCAATTGTAAGGAAAGTTTTGGAGTTATTTGTCAAAATAGAAAGTATTGGATTATTGTGTAATAATCATATTTTATTAAGGAGGTGTAGAGATTTGATAGAGATAATTATTGATAATTGTCTATAGTCTTATTATTTTATTCTTGGTTATGATTTAAAGCTTTTTTTTTTATTTATGGACCTAAGAGGGGGCAAATGGTTATGTGTAATTGGTGGAAGATTTATGTGAATATAATATGTATATGTGTGTATTTGTGAAGAGAAGTGTGTAGAGAGTTGGGAGTGATAGAGAAGAAGAGAGTGTTCTTGAATTTCTTGGGAGATTTTGATAAATTCTCTACACATCTAGTAAAGTTTTAGGAAGCTTGAAGAGATCAATTAGCTATTGGGAACATCAATTTGGTAAGCCTTACATTTAATTTGGTTGATTGAGCTAGGGTTGTTTAGTTGAAATTCATACTCTATTTTGTATGTGCATCAGTCCTATTATTTTCTACATATCTTGAGTTATATACCTCTAATTTGAGCAAGGTTTGATAATTTAGAAACTTCAGAGAGTCGACTACAATTTTTATGTTTTGTACCAGAGCTAATTCTACTGTTAAGACTGACTGGCATAGCTGAATATTTTTGTGCTCAGTCTATCACCTCTGTTTTATCCGATTTTATTCAAAAATCCATAATTAATTCTACACACCTTCAAATTAAGTAATTCTAATTGAGATTTGAAGTAGACTCATAAATCTAGCTTTAGTATTATTTTCATAATTTTTGGACATATGTGTGAAATATTTGGATATATTAAACTTACAGTATGGAATTGTACTTAGTTGAATTTGAGTGCTAGAGTCATGGTTTTTATATGTATTGATGTATGATTGTGTATAGGCTTTGATGAGGATATTGGAGACACTACTCACTAGAGGAGCTTTGCTTTTGAAGGAATTAAAGCTTGTTGTAAGTAATTACTTACATATTTACATATATAGACTAAACTCTATTTGTGTGTAATTGTGTCTTCATTTACTAAATTATGAATTAATAATCGTAGATGAAATGTTCATAATGATGAATTATATTGATGGAATTGTGTTGAATATGGTGTGGAATGAATTCCACCTTATTATGTTTTGGTAATGAGGGGATTGTTAGCAAATGGCAATATAAGTGTGTATAGTGGTATAATGTTGTGACTATAAAAAATGGATTGTGATCATGAAAGAAATATTGGTGATATATTGTGACAATGCCTTGTTGAGATGCAATTGCATGAAATGATATTGTGATGTTGGAAAAATGAGCATGGGTGGAACAATAATGAAATATTGTTGTGATGATTATTAATATACAATTGCATTAAATTACTGTATTATGATTCACACGAAAGTATGATATGTGAGGAACGTGAGGATGTGTGATTGTGAGATGGGCAAGCTGAGCCGGACGTATAACTACCCATGTGAGAAGTGAGACTGAGCCGGACAGATAGTCTCACTAATGGCCATTTGATTGATATTAAAATATTATGAGATGGGCAAGCTGATCCGGGTGAATAGCTACCCAAAAATGATATGTGAGATGGGCAAGCTGAGCCGGGCATATAGTCTCACTAAATAGCCATTTAATTGATATTAAAAATGTGAGGAAAATAGCCAATGAGGCTAAGTGTGAGAAAATTATGTGAGGTTGCATAAACATGCATAATTGTATTATATGTATACACATATTAAATTTGAATTGAATGTGAGGATGAATCCGGCCGAATAATGAATAGTGAGAATGGAATATGAATGTTATAATGAACAGTGAGAATGGAATGTGAATGTTATATTGAACAGTAAAATGAGAATGTGAATGTTATATTCTTGCCACTATATGATTTGGTCAGGAATATTATTTACGTTGCTAAAAGTAGAGATATGGACACCAAATGGTATGTTGAGATGAACATACTTTGAATGTACGCTTTTGAATGAGATACAATATGTAAATAAGTTGTTTCAAGTTGAATGATGAATATTGATGTTTACTATTTGTGAATGATTGGTATTATATATTGATGAATGGTTTGGTATGGATTAGTGTATTTAGAATGTATTGTTGTGGCTTGAATTGAATTATATTCATGTGCTTTGACATCACTAGTCATTTCAAGGGCATTTTTATCAATTCTCACAAATGAATTAAGTCCAGGTATCTTCATAAAAGTTGTAGCCCTCTGAAATAGCTTCCATAGCCTCTTGAATCACTTAAATCCGAGATTTGTAAGGAAAGTTATGGCCGAAAAAGTATGAAATAGTTAGTAGGATCATGTCTCTGCGCGCCTATACTGATTCGGCAACTGAGTGCTGAGTCGTACCTGCGACTCGGGGTGCCGACTCGGCACAGTGTGCCGAGTCGTGCCGAGTTAGCCTTCCTTCAGCATATTTTTATCTTTGTATTTTGACCATAACTTGAGCTGTAGACCTCCAAATGAAGCGTAGTTTGATCCTAGAGAAACTTTAAAGAGTCCTTTACAACTTTTATGTTTTAAGTTTGAGTGGAATCTATCTTTAAGATTCTCTAATTGAGCTTGACATTTTATTGCCCACTTACTCCCTTGTCATTTAGACTCTTGTGTTGCACTCGATGTAGTACCAATGGTTATGGAACTTCATGGGAATTTCATGTGGACTTACTAAAGGATTGTAAGACCATTTTATTACCGTGAGAATGTGTCTTATACATTGAATTTTATAGTTAATAAATCATTTTTTGTGAGTTTGTTATTTGTGTACAAATGTTGTAGTAGTTGCTCACTGAGTTCAAGCTCACCCCCTTTGCTGATGAAATTTTCTAAAAACTTAATCAAGGTTAACTTAAAGCTTGAAATAGAGTTTTAGATGGGCTGATACGAGCTGGTGCATCCGGCCTTTATCCTGCATATCATGTCGGCACTTTTATATGATGTTGTGTAGATGATGTCATATGTTGATTTTTAAAGAAATATTTAAACAATGTATACTCATGTAGTTATTCATATTTTACAAAGGAGTACATTTTTTAAAAGGATTTTCTAATGCTTCATGACATGGTGGATTATTGCCATGTGTATGGGGTTGACTGTGGGCATCACATTGTCCATCTATTTTTTTAACTTGTTTGTAATGGTCTTTGATATCACTTTATATACGAAATTGCAATAGCTAATTGGCAGAAAATCTAAAATTTTTTCTAGGTTTTTTATTTTTTGGACTAAAAAAATTCTTATTTTATTCAGCCTCGAATTCATTTCCCCTATATTGTAAAAATCTCTGGCCATTTTAATAATGTCTGATTTAACAATCTCCTAATTTTCCTGAAAGAATATACCAGGGAATCCATCTGGCCCTAGAGTTTTAAACTTTCCTAGGTTGAACATTGCTGCTTTTACTTCTTCTTCTTGTATAGGTTTTAACAGATTCTGATTAATTTTTGTTGTCACTACTTGTGGCATGCTTCTAATCACACTCTCATTTACTTGATTTGGCTCTGCTTGGAAAAGCCCCTAGAACCATTTTTGTAGCTCAATTTTTATGGCATTTTCATTTGTCATCCATTTACCCTTGTTATCCTTGATTCGTACGAGCTGGCTTCGTTGCCATATTTGAATTATTGTTAGGTGGAAAAATTTTGAGTTTTTGTCTCCTTCTCATAGCTTCTCTAATCTCGATCTTTGCTTCCAATAAATTTCTTCTCCAGCCCATAACTCTTGAAGAGCTTTCTTTGTTATTTGTTCTTCTTCTCTTGCTTTATTGCTAAAATGACCTTCATATTTGTTGTTGATTTACTCCTGTAATTCTTTTATTTTCCTTCTTGGATCTCCGAATTTACCTTTGCTCTATTTTATTAAGGTCGAGGCACATCGATGTAATTTTTTTGAGATTTGTATGTTTTCACCATGGCTTGAATTTGCTTCCCACTTTTGTTTTATAACTAATTTACAATCCTCTTCTCTGCTCCATTTCATTTTATATTGTAGCTTTTTCTCCTCTTTTTTGGTTTTTTCTCCAGCTGAATCACTAAAGGTATGTGGTCTAATCCCAACATATTTTTATAAATGACTACGGCATATTCAAACAAGAGTCACCATTCAGCTGTAGTAAAAAGCTTGATCCAATCTTGCCATAATAGTAGCTTCATTAACCTACTTATTATGCCAAGTGAATCTCAAACCCTTGAAACTTAGATCTGAAAGTGAACATTCATTCATGAATTCCCTAAATTTTGAGGCTTGATTCCATCGAACTTGGTAGCCCCTTGTTTCTCACTAAGGTCAGCGTATGTGTTGAAATCTCCAGTGATGATCCATGGTCTGGATATTTGATTAGAAATCGCTTTGATCTCAGCTAAGACTACTTCTCTTTCTCTTTTATCTAGGGCTCTATAGAAACCTATAAAGTGCCAATTACTACTTTCTTTTACTTCGACATCTATGTAATTTTTTTTATTGATTATTTTGATGTCCTATTCTTTGTTCTACCATAATGCTAATCCCCCCGATTTGCCTTGGGGTTTTACATACGATTCATTTTGGAAACTATATCGTACTCTTAACTTTTCCATCAAGCTATTTTATTTCTATTAAAAAAACCATTTTGGCTTTGTTTTTAAGTATTAGATCAGAAAGTACCCTTGCAGTCAGCTTACTTCCTGCTCCTTGGCAATTCCATGTCAGAATGCTTATCTTTGATCTAAAACTTGCTGGCTGGTCTCTTGATTGAAGGGCTTGCTCTCCTCACTCTATTGACAAAGTAAACAGTGTTTCTCTTAGGCAAAAGGTCGAACAAGTGGTGTGTTAAAAACTAAACACTTCACGCAAGGAACACTAAAAACTGCTATCAACAAGCACCAAAGACTTTTTTGTATGTATATGTATGATTGAAGATTACGAAAAGAAAAGAAAAAATATATATTTTTTCTTCTTCTAGTTTCTTTATTACGACATAATCTCAAATGACAATAAATATAATTTCCATTAATAAATAAATTCATCAACATATAGAACAATAACATAAACTAACTTATACTTGAATGTGACCTCTTGATCTATCATTAATATCATCAATGGAAGGAGAAAAAAGGGTTTTGGTCCTTTTTACAATATCAAGAAATAAATAATAAACTTCATATTAAACATTATGGATATATTATATTTTATTTTTATACTGTATTATTAACCTATAATGATTTTTTAAATGTTATTATATTTTTTTTTATTAAAAGAGAAAACTTCATTAACTAGAAATCATTACATCATTAAGCAACAAAGCACTAACATAATTAGGAGCTTGCTGCCAAAAGGAGGGACTAGCATGAAAATGAGAAGCTTTTGCTAAAGCATGAGCCACCTCATTTGCTTGTCGCCGAACAAAAAAAATCATGACATTATGATTTTCTAAAACAAGAGAACGACATTGATTAATGAGACATCCAAACTCAGAAACGTCATTAATTAAATGTTATTATATTTAAGTGTTACTGTGATGGTTAATTACATATTATGTTAAACTCGTTTAGTTTTGGGAAGAGATTATTTCATCACTTGAAATATTTTTACTCTAAGTGATTTTTTCCTCACATGAAATAAAAATAATTTTGCCTATAATGATTGTGCTGCTTCTGATAATCAATGAAATGTAGATTGTGACTCTTCTATTACATATAGCTTAAAATTAGGTAAAATATCATTAAAAAAAATTAATTTGACAAAAAAATTTCATATTCATGGTAATTTATTTTTTTTCTCAATTAAGCCTTTTTTTCTTTTCCTTCTAATTTTTATGTTCTTTTTTTTTTCTCTCGTCTTTTTCTCTTTTTTTCTCCTTGCAAATCTAATACTAACCATTATAAGATTCACAAAATTAACCTCACTAGCAATAGATTGATCTGTTCAAAAAATAATTTTGCATATTTTTATTGAAAGAGAGCAAACTCATAGATTTACCAATTAAATTTTCATCGCAAATCTTATAAAGTTTTACTTTTCTATCTTATTTATTATTATTATTTTTTTGTGTATTGGAAACTCACCATCTCACAAATAATCAAAAATTGTAATGGGTAGGTGTTAAATTTCATTCTTTTTGATTCTTTATACTTGGATGATTTTTTACTTCTTTTTTTCTTCTTTTTTATTTTATTTTGTTTGTTATTTCTGTTTTTCATTTGGTTGATTTGGAAAAAATTTAAAGTCTTATTATTGTTGTTGTTTATCAAATTATTAAATATTAATAATAATTTAATATTTTGATTGAAGTGAGATTGTTACTGGTTTTTTTTTTTTTGTCGTTTTCTAGTTGCTGAAAGATTGTTATGATATTGTTCGGTTATTGAAAGATGGTTTTCAGGTTGTTATTGCTGTTTTGTGATTTTTTTGGCTTTTGTGAGGTTATTTTTTATGGTTGTTTGTTATTTTTTGATTGTTGAAAGATTATTTTTTGGTTTTTTCAATTTTTAAGTTGTTGAAGAATTGTTGTGAGATTGTTTGTTATTTTTCTGGTTGTTGAATGATTGTTCTTAAATTATTATTTAGTTGTTGTTGTTTTATAATTGTTTTTTGATTTTTAGGAGGTTGTTTTTGTATGATTTTATTGTTGTTATTGTTGGTAATTGTTGTGAAGTTATTTTCATGTTATTTGTATCTAAGAAAATAATACGGTATTTTTAAAAACCTTTTTGTCAATATAATATATTTTAAAAAAATGTCAACTATATTTTTGAAAAACTCTTCTGTATTTTGATCACGTTTGAAAATTTCCCTTAAAATTATTCATTGGCCTTAAAAAAAAAAAATTGTAGGTTGTGGTTTGTGAAATTTGCTAATGGATCTTTGTTCATAATGAAATTTGCTATTGGGATTTATGGGCCACATGAATTGGACAAAAAATACATACAATAACTTCAGGATTTAGCGTTTAGTATGGGCCATTGTAGTTTTTGATGCAATTAAGCCCATATGTCATGAAACTGCACTAAATTCTTTGGTTGCCAATTGAAAATAAAATTAGCAGATTATATGGGAAGGCAGGGTTCTCTCCCAGCTTATGAAAAAATGCTTTAAAATTTGAGCTTTGCCATAGATTTAACTCCATGAAGACATTAATAATGGCTGATGGATCAAGGGTTGAATAATATTTGCCACCTCGGGAAATTGAGTAAACAATCTAGTATTATCTTATTTGCAACACAAAACTTTAAAAATATTTAATTCCTGAATGAGTTTGTCGTACCTAAAAATTAATTATTTTTTTCGTAATACAAAATGTTAAAATATTTAATTTCTGATTGAGTTTGTCATACCTAAAAATTGATTATCTATTTTATAACACAAAATGTCAATAAATTTCATTTCTTGATGGTATCTTTATACTAAAAATCAAAAAGTACACAATGGTGTGAAAAGAACCCTTTGCTGTTATATGAATTACTTGAGAAAAATACGTGCATCTATGCTTGATTACTGCCAACAACATTTGCCAAATATATAAATCAAATTTTGATTAGTATATAATAGAAGATGATGTGCTCCCATATTTCCTCACTCTTTAAATAGAAAAAAAGAAGTAAAAAAAAAAAAAAAGAAAAGCTTGAATATGGGCTGACAAAATTTAAGTTTACAAGAAAGAACATGCAAATTTAGCAGCATGAAATCAAGAAAATATGCCTCTACAAGGTGCTAGAGTTGATGTACTTGCCATCAAGGAGGAGTCGATATAAAAATGATAAGATTCTTTGTTCAGACTGTAGCATTAATAAATCAATGGAAGATCCCTTCCTAAAAAATTATATTTGTACATCATTTACATATTGTTGTAATTTGCACGGATAACACAATTAGTTCCTATAGCTTTGGCTTTAGGCTTATTTTCATGTTTAGTTATTTGCTTTATGTAGGCCCGGAAACAATTAGAGTTGCTTGCAAGTTATTTATATAAAAACTCATTTAATAAACAAGTTGAGTTCGGTTCATAAATAAATTCGAATAAAAGATTGTGAGCTAGCTCGTAATTTTTATATATTAATAATATGATATTATATATATATATATATATAAATTTTTATTTATAATAAAAATAAAAATATTTAAAAAATATATTACTTGAAATAAAATTATAATTTTTATTAAATATATTATAATTTATTTGGTAATTAATGTATTTTTAATTTTTTAACAAAATTTTAATTTATAATTTGTATTTTTTAAAATTGTTTTAGATTCGTTTAAACTCGTAAACAATTTATTACAAACAACAAGTAATATAACGAATTCGACTCATTTATAAACGAATCAAGCTCGAACTAAGCAAAATTCGGTTCGGCTCGACTCATTTACACCATTAATTTCAAGATAATTCAATATAAATTTTGGAGGGTCCAAATTGTTTGAGCCAATAATCTCTTTACACTATGATATAAACCGCCATTTGAATAAAGGGTGGAGGGTGACCCTATTTGTATGCGCATTCAGACCACGGACATGTTCCGAAATCTCCCAAACAAGAACCTAACACATGGTTTATTGATAGTAAGTTGATTCAAAAAATAGATCATAGGTTGATTGAATATTTAGTTTAGGATGCAAGCCTTGCGTGAGTCGAACATGGGGATCAATCAGGCACTGATATGGAGTAATGTCTATATATATATATATTGTCAATCATTAAACTACTAGTTCAAGCAATTATTTATATCGTACACGTTATATAATTGCACATATATTGATCTTTTGAGGGGTTTTGGCCATGTAACTCATGTTTAGTGTAAGTGGTTATGAGCGATCAATACATCATTTTAACTTTCAGATGTGGACTAGACATTTAATTTTAGAGGGTCAATTACAATTGCAAAATAAATACTTAAAGTAAATTTATATTTATGATTTTATGATTTTTTTTTGTCAAGAAAAATATTGCATTCCAACAGAAACAAAGCTTTACAAACGAAATAGCATGACCCACTATGAAAGCCAAGCTTTCAAAAACTGACCTCTGCAATCCCCTCCACATTGGGATATCCAAAAGGATACCACATTAGGCATGGCAAACAGCTTCCTCTTGACAGGAAAGGAAGAATAAACCATAACTATGGAATGAAGAAGATTTTAAAAGGAAAAAAACTAGAAAGAACTAACATTGATAAGCCTAACAACTAGCTATACTCCATCCTCAGAGAAGGACCCACCATTTAAGCCTAACAACTAGCTATACTCCGTCCTATATGCAGGTGAAGTAAAATTCTTGACTATGATTTTATTTTATTTGTACCATATATTATTATCCTAATAAAATTCAAAATAAGATATTTTGATTTATCCATTGAAATTCACAAGTTTGATTATAATATTAAAAATCATATAAAATTGTATTAGTAAGAGTCAATTCTAAGTTAGTCTAAGCAGTAACTTATATAAATTTTTCTCTTAAAATAAAATCATTAATATACAATTAGTCACACAAATAAATAAAATACAAGTTAATATAGAAATTAAAATCTAAAGTGTAGTTTAAATTTAAAATTTTGCTTACTATAATATAATGTCCAAATTTAACATTATAACTATTTAATTTATATTATAACTTTGAATCTATTTAAAAGTAATTTTGTGAAGACCTGTAATAAGAAAAATAGTTGAACAATTACTTATTTGTCAAATTTCTTAAAATTTATTTATTTACATTAGAAGTTTATATAATTAAGAGTTAAAATAATTTAGAGGGGTTAAAGTGCTATAAAACTAAATAAAAAAAAAAAACTAAAGATTCATAAGTATTTTTGAGGAGGGGGACAATGGCCCTACTACTTTCATTTAATCACACATATATACATAGTTATAGAAAATTTTAATTATATTGGATTATGTCAATATATATAGAATATATTTAATTATATTTGTATATACCTCATTATATGTAAACATATATGAAATTCCAGGTACACAATTCTTATCAAGTGGTTAACTAGACAAAAAAAAAAAAAACATTTTCAAATTTTATTAATGGTGAGAGCCAATGAATCCGAATAACTATAGTGTATTAAAGATCCCATATTATTTAGAAATACGAGTTATTCTCCACAAATAAATAAAATACAAGTTAATATAGAAATTAAAATCTAAAGTGTATTTTAAATTTTAAATTTTTCTTACTATAATATAATGTCCAAATTTAACATTATAACTATTTAATTTATATTATAACTTTGAATCTATTTAAAAAGTAATTTGTGAAGACTTGTAATAAGAAAAATAAGAAAAATAGTTGAACAATTACTTCTTTGTCAAATTTATTAAAATTAATTTATTTACATTAGAAGTTTATATAATTAAGAGTTAAAATAATTTAGAGGGTTAAAGTGCTATAAAAAAAAAAAAAAAAAACTAAAGATTCATAAATATTTTTGGAGGAGGGGGACTATGGCTCTACTACTTTCATTTAATCACACGTATATAGATAGTTACAAAAATTTTTAAATATATTGGATTACGTCAATATATATAGATTATATTTAATTATATTGTGTATATATCTCATTATATGTAAATATATATGCAATTCCAGGTTCAAAATTCTTATAGAGTGTTTAACTAGACAAAAAAAATCATACATTTTGAAATTTTATTAATGGTGAGAGCCACTGAATCCGAATAATTAGTGTATTAAAGATCCCATATTATTTATTAATTCTTAATTTGTTCTTAATGAGATTTACACTCTGTTCTATTTCATTACATCACCCTATTTTTATAAACAAAATGTATTTTATAATTAATTCTGTCCTAAAAATACATAAAGTAAGACGTCTGAAGTAAATAAATAGTTAAATTTATTTCAAATTTTGTATTATATTTTTTCAAGAGAATTTTCTATTATATTTTAAATTTGCATAAAGTATAAAAGTATCAGTAAATTTTAAAGATATTTAATTAATTAGTAAGCAAATCTTGATTTAGTAGCTAATTTTTTTTTGTGGCATTTTAAGATGTTAATCTCAAAATTTTAATACACAATGCTAGTTGAATTTCTCCTTATTATATGTAGTCAAATTGAAAAAAAAAAAAAAAAAAATCATGAGTAGTTGAAGTGGTAAAAGGTGTGAACATCATATGTGAGAATTTGATCTCATATTTTCTAGTTCTCCCCTTATGATAGTGAGTTAAACCACTTCAACCAACTAATTTTTTTTTAAAAAAATATGATTAATTTGAGAGACAAAGATTGGTAGTGGGCATCTTTGACTATTTGGGTTTCAATCTATATTTTTTTTTATAAGCAATATTCTTTTATTGATATAGAATTGATTCAGTCTCTATTTTAAGGTGGAAAAATTTCCAATGAAGAGGAGAGGATGGCATATAGAAAATAGAAAATAGAAAAAAAAAAGAAAGAAATCTAATCAAATTAAGAATATGCTTTTTTCATCTTTTAACCTTGCCCATTAAATTGAACTTGACAATGATACGAACTACAGAGAGCTAAGGTACAATTAAATCGATATATGCAAATATGCTATGCCATGTGATACTAATTTTGCCACGACATATTCCAAATTCAGCACTGTATATTGAATTTGATTTTTTTTTCATCATATTTACAATATATTCCTTGTCGAAATATTTTTTGGATAATTGAAAAGATTTCGAGTGCATATTTTTTAAAACTGTAGAGATTTGAAAGGTTAAAAGTAACTTTAGATGGTGTTGTCTGATGTTACATAACTATATATGTATTGTCTTCTATATTTTTTGTCAATTTTCTCGTGTCGCATTATTTGGTACAATAATTTGATTTATTATAAATTTTTTTTTTTTTTTTATCAAAGGGTGTATTTGGTTCAAATAAATTTTATAGAATTTATTTACAAATTCAAATGAATGTGTTTGGTTTAAATAAAAACTTTGTAAAATTTATTTTTAATTCTAACTTTTTAATTTTGTGAAATTGTTTAAGACTAAATCAATTTTTAATGGTGAAATATGTTTGGTTTAAATGAATTTGAAATTTATTTGCAAATAAATTCTATTTAAAACTTATTTAAAAATAAAATGAATTTTTTAATGGAATTAAACCAAACAAATGATAAATTACTCTTAATTTGAATATTTACAATTTTTTTATATGTACATTATTTTAATTAAAGTGATTGTTTGTTTTAGAATCAAAATTATAGAATTGGATTTGAAATACAAAATTTCTAGTGAACATAAAGAAGAAAATGAGAGAAATATGTATTTGAGAGAAGTATGTGTTGAGAGAAATATGTGTTTTTCTATATTATTGATCAAATTCCTTGTATATAATAAATGAGTACAAGACGGACTTATATAGCAAAATAGTACCTAACTAATTTCTATAAGATCAACATTAATATGTTGTAACAGAAGTAACAATGCTGTTTTAGCCAATCTTCACACATATATAGACAATTTTTTTTTTTTTTTTTTGTTAAAGTTTCCTTGTTTCGCATATTATTTAAATTTGTCTCTCAGAAAAGCACCAGTCCACATGATTGATAAGGAGAAAGAAGACAATGAAGTTTGTTGCAGTCCAAATGGTGGATGCTTGGCATTTATTATTTGGAAGACTTTGGTAGTATGACATCGATGCACAACATGCAAGGAGGTTGAATGTATATAGACTAGAAAACGATGGCACAAAGTTCATATTATTGACTAGACTATGAAGGGGAAGTCCTCATCCAACTTTCTTTACTCTCACCCATTCAGAATGTGAGATGAATGCTACATACAAAGGGACCAAAGAAGTTCATGCCTTGATTATGAAACAAGTATTGATTGCTAATAAGGAGCAGAAAACAGTAAAACATCCAGATGCAGTTATATCGTTATTGGAGGAATTCAACGAGATTATGCTAAAAGAATTATTAGATGTGCTACCTCCAATGAGGGACATCTAACACCATATTAACTTGATTCCTTGAGCTAGTTTGCCAAACTTGCCTCGTTATAGAATGAGTTCACAAGAGAGTGAGATCCTGAAAAAAAAGGTGGAGGAGTTGTTGTGTAAGGAGCAAATCTAAGAAAGTATAAGCTCATGTGCAATTCCAAGCTTATTGATGGCAAAAAAATGGAAGTTAGTGTATATATGTGGATGGTAGAGCTATCATAAAATCACAGTTGGGTGTAAATTTCCAATCCTCTGACTTAAAGATATGCTAGATCTTTTAGGTAGAGCAAAAATTTTTTTCAAGATTAATTTCAGAACTGGATACCATTAGATTTCCATCATACCAAAAGATGAATGGAATACAACCTTCAAGACTAATGAGGGATTATAAGAGTAGTTGGTGATACCTTTTAGGTTAACTGATGTTTCGAGTACTTTTATATAATTGACGAATCAGGTATTAAAGCCTTTCATTAAAAATTTATTGTAGTTTATTTTGATGATATCTTGATCTATAGTCGATTAGAGGAGTAGCATCTTTAATATTTATGTGATGTTTTGAAAACTATATAAGAAAGTAAGTTATATATGAATCTAAAAAAGTGCAGTTTCATGACCAATAAATTGTGATTCTTGGGATTCATAGTGAATTCAAAGGGCATTTAAGTGGATGAAAAGAAATTCAGAGCTATTCGAGAGTGGTCTACTCTAAAAATTGTGATAGAAGTTTGAAGTTTTTATGGATTGGCAACTTTCTACATGAACTTCATCAATAACTTTTGTAGTATAGCAACTCTTATCATAAAATGCTTGAAGAAAGGGAAGTTCCAATAGGGAGAGAAAGCTTAAGTCGCTTTTACAATCTTAAAAGAGAAGTTATAGGTTGGCCTAGTACTAGCGCTACCAGATTTTATCAAGCTATTTAAAGTAGATTGTGATACAAGTAGTGTGGGGATCAGAGCTATTCTCTCATAAGAGAAAAGGCTAGTGGCATTCTTTAGTGAGAAGTTGAGTGATGCCAAGCATAAGTTGACTACTTATTATAAAGAATTCTACTCTATAGTACGTACTTTATGAATGTGAGAGCATTATTTAGTTGGGTGAGAATTTGTTATGTACTCAAATTATGATGCATTAAAGTATCAGAATAGCTAGAAGAGAATTAGTAAAAACATATATACTAGATGGTTATAATTTTACAGAAGTTTCCTTTTAAGTTGAATCATAAGTTATGAGTGCAGAATAAAGTAATAGATCTAGATGCATTGAGTTGAGATGCAGATTTGCTTATTTGCTTATCACTTTAAGTAATGAGATTGTGGGTATTGAAAAATTAAAAGATGTATGTGGAATTTATGAGGATTTTCAGCTGATATGGGAAAAATATGTTTCAAATCAGCCTTGTAAAGATTTTTGTATTCATGATGGTTACTTGATGCGAGGCAACTAGTTTTGTATTCCCAAATCCTCTTTATGGGAGAATATTATTCGTGACTTACATAGAGGAGGATTAGCTAGATATTTAAGTAGAGATAAGATCCTTGCTACATTTTAAAAAAGGTACTATTAGCCTCATTTGAGAAGGGATGTGATTAGATTTATTTAGCTTTATTATATATGCCAGATAACAAAGGGACAATCGCAGAATACATATTTATACAAGCCTTCACCTTTTCTTAAAGATATTTAGGATGATGTATTTATGGATTTGTGCTTGAATTAGCTCACACCCAGCGAGGCATAAATTCTATTTTTTTTTTATTGTTGACAGGTTTTCTAAGATGACACATTTCATTCACTATAAAAAGACCTTAGATAATGGTGTTGCTAAGCTATTTTTCAAAGAGGTTTTTCGTCTATATGGTGTGCATAAGATCATAATTTCATATTAAGATAACAAGTTCCTTAGCCATTTTTGAAGGACTTTATTTGACTCTTCCTTGAACTATAGTAGTACAGCTCATCCTCAAACAGATGGTCAAACAAAAGCTATCAACAGAACCTTAGACAATCTAATATATAGCATATGTAAAGATAGACTAAAGCAGTAGAATTTGGCATTGGCACAAAATGAGTTTGCTTACAACAGTGATATTCATAGGACTACAGGGAAATTACCATTTTTTTATTGTCTATATAAAAGTACCTCAGTATGCCTTTGATCTGATCAAGCTACCAAAGGTGCTAGGTTTAAGTGTAGTAGTAGAAAATATGGCAGAATAGTAGCAGACAGTGCAAGCAGAGGTTAGACATAAGATTGAGCAAGTTAATGCCAAGTATAAAAAAGCAGCTGACAAACACTGTAAAGTTTAAGTATTTAAAGTAGATAATATGGTGATGGTTTTTCTATAAAATGAGCGATTTTTAGTTGACACTTATAACAAGTTGCAGCCTAAAAAATACAGTCCTTACAAAATATAAAAAAAATAAATGACAATACATATATTGTTGATTTACTAAACAATATAGGAATTTCCAAGATGTTCAATGTTGCTGATATTTACCCCTCTTAGGGGTGTGCAATTGATTGTGTTTTAGGATGTACGTATTTTGTTGTGTGTTTTGTGTGATTTTTTAGTTTAATTATATTAGAATAAGTTAATTTTAAAAAGTTAAATTGGTTTTAATTTTGTAGATGAAAGAAAGGTGAAAACAAGTAAAAAGGAATAAGTTTTTAGTAGGTGGTTTGGGCATCATTCTCGGTTGCCAGGGCTTTTGCTCTGGCAGATTTGGTTAGCAGCAAACTCGGCTGCCATGGTAGCTAAAGTTGTGACAATAACTTTCTAGGTCTTCTAGAGCGACACTCACTCTCTGTTGCTCTAGCATATTTTTTTGGCTAGAGCAGCCTGTGCGATTTCATAAATAAAAGGAAAAATTTTTGGTGTATTTTTGGGAAAAAAGGGTAATTTTTGGAAGGTTATAAATAGAAGACTTATATTAAAAAAAAAAAAAGGAAGAAGAAACTCTAGAGAAAACACAAGAAATTAAAGGAGATCAAAAGGAAGTAAAAAGACCTAGAGTTTTATTCTACTACTTTTCTCTTGAAATTTCTTATATTCTATCATGGGTTCACTTCATATTTTTATGGATTATTTAGTTATCATGGATTGCTAGTTTTCTTTTGTTAGGGATTGGATGATTTGACATGATTTAAAATTTAATTTAATGGATCTTTATTTTTTTATTGCATATTATATTTTTGTACTTATTATTTGTTGATGATTACCCACCATTGACATAGTCTTAATTAGGGTTAATAATTGAGAAATTTTAATCCTAATCAATTTATAAATACATAGTTTTTTAGTTTGTGATTAGAGATAACCAAATTAAATAAATTCTAATAGAGTGCATGTAGATGGTTTATGAATTAAAATTGATGCCATAGCTTTAAATGAGAATTTGGATTGTGAAGTTTAATGGTGATTGATAAACCATAATTAGTTAATACTTGAGAGAGATTAACCAACACTTTAGAAACCTCAGGATATGCATGTTTTAAAAAAAAAATCCATTGTAATTAAGTTCTTAATATTTGTTAATAAATTCAATCCCTAGCAATCCTTATTGTTATTGGTTTCTCTTTTAGTTTTAAGTATTATTGATTTCTTTTTGTTTTCATTTAGCTGCCATAGTTAGTGTGAACCTTTATTGATTGCTTTGAACAATTAGAAATAATCCAATAAATGGCTAAATAGTAGTCCCTATGGGATCGTTATTTTATTACTACTGCGAAACTATATGCCTGCGGGTGAATTGCAAAAATAAGTTTTTGGGGTCGTTGCTGGAGACTATTATTTTAATGTCAGAATTGATATTGTTTCTTTTGGATTAAAGAATAATTTTCTTTTGTTTGTTTTAATTTTTCTAATTTTGTTTAGGGTTATTCTTCAGTGTATGCATAACACTCAAAGATTAGGAAAGGACCCATTTTATTACATTCCAGAGCTTACTCGGTTTGAGAGATCGAATAGAAAATAATCTAAAAGGAAGTCAAGTGCAATGGATGAAAACGTAGCTAATGTGAGGACATTATTAGACACTTCAGTGCTGGGATTAGAAGGAACTCAACAGAGCATTACGAGACCAACTATCAATGCATACAACTTCGAGATCAAGTCTGCACTCTTGTAAATAATTCATACCAGTATTCAATTCTACAATTTAGCACATAAGGACATAAATGATCATATTATAACTTTTTTAGAAATCTATGATACACTTAAGTACAATGGTGTGACAGATGATGCCATTAGATTGAGGCTCTTTCTATTCACTTTGAAGGACAAAGCTAAGGCGTGGCTAAAAACTCAACCAGGTGGGTCATTTACATGATAGGATGATTTGGCAAAAGCATTTCTGGCAAAGTAATAACTTCTTTTCAGTAATTTGACAATGAGTCATTGAGTAAGGCATGGGAAAGATTTATAGAGATGCAAAGGAATTGCCCACACTAAAGATTACCAAAAGATGTGTCGATTAGAACTTTCTATAATGGGTTAACAAGCTCTACTAGAGATTCTGTTAATTCTAAGGCGGGCGGATTCTTAATGAGAAAAACTGTAGATGAGGCTGCAGTACTTTTGGAGAGGCTAGAATATGATAGTTGTTTTTGGTCTTCAGAGAGAGCTAATCCACCTAACAATTGGGCAAATTGGAAATTGATTCAATAACCGCTTTACAAGTTTAGATTTTTACACTGTCTAAACAACTTGGAAATTTTACTCATAAGGCTAATGCAGTGTCCACCCAAGCTTCAGGTAAGTCCTATAATTTAATGGATTATTCTAATATTGATTATGGTATATTTAATATAGGAGGAATAAATGATGGCTTTGTTGAACAAGCCAATTATATGGGGAATCAGTTTCAAGAAAGGCAAGCTAATAATCCTTACTCTAACACGTACAATCCAGGATGGCAAAATTACCCCAATTTCTTATGGGCTACTAATAATGATGTGATGGCGCCCAACTTCCCTAATAATAATATGGCTAGGCAACAAAGACCTCCAGGTTTTTAACAACCTCACCAAGATAAGACATCTTCGTTGAAGCACAAGCTTAATAAGTTCATTAATGCCATTAGTACCAAAATGACAATGTAAGACGAGAATCAAAGGAGAATGGAGGAAAAATTCAATCAAATTATAAAGAATCATTCTTCTTCCATTCATAATATTAAGGTTCTATTAGGACAACTTGCTAATGCCGTAGGTACAAGGATGTAAGGAAATCTTCCTAGCACAACAGAGACAAACCCTAAGGATGTGAAAGTAGTCACTTTAAGAAGTGGCAAGGCAGTGAATTCTCAAGGAGACAATCTAAAATAAGAGAATAACAATAATAAAGATGATATTGTGATTGTTAAAGAGCGTCAAAAGGAAGAATATGAAGGAAGAAAGAAGGGTAAGGAACAAGCTTCTCAATCGTCAACTACATCATATATTCCAAAAATACTTTTTCCTCAGAGATTAAGGAGGCAGAAGGATGAGCAATAATTCTTTAAGTTTGTAGAGATTTTCAACAAGCTGCAAATCAATATACTACTCACTGAGGCACTTGGTCAGATGCCTAAGTACGCTAAATTCTTGAAGGACATCATTAATAACAAGTGTAGATGGCATGATAACGAGGCTGTACCTTTATCAAAGACATGAAGTTTGATCATATCTCACAAAATACCAACCAAATGAAAGGATCCAATGAGTTTTATTATTCCTTATTTAGTTGGCCTAGTGAGATTCCTAGATGTTTGTACGATTTAGCAGTTAGTATTAATTTAATGTCTTTGTCTATTTTCAGAAAACTCAGACTTGGATATGTGAAGGCTACCAATATGTCACTATAATTGGCAGACTACTCATTTAAGAAGCCACATGGAGTGATAGAGGACGTGCTTATTAAGGTAGATAAATTTATTTTTCATGTTGACTTTATGGTGGATTTTGAAGAGGATAAAACTTATCCTCTTATTTTTGGTTGTCAACTGAGAGAGCTTTAATTGATGTGTTTGAGGGTAAATTAACCCTTAAAGATGGTGATAAGAGTATAGAGTTTGTGATGTCTAAGATGATAAAATACCCTTCAGAAGAGGAGATCTGTATGCGAGTAGAGGTGATTGATGAATGTGTGAGAGAGTTGAAAATACATAAAACTGAGGAAATTGATGATGAGTAAAGTGAAGTTGAGATTGAGAGTGAAGGAGAGCACAAACTTACAAAACGTGAGCTTTTAGTGAGGAATAATAACCCAACCCCTCCCTCCATAGAAAGACCTCCCAAACTTGAGCTTAAACCATTACCTAGCCACCTCAGATATACCTTTTTGGGAGAAGAAAATACATTACCTATTATCATCTTAAATAAATTGTCTACTGAGCAAGAGAAAAGGGTATGTAAGGTAATAAGGGGGAGAATTCAGGCTTTAGGTTGGCAAATCTCTGACATTAAAGGAATTAGTCATTCTTTAGTAATGCATAGGATTCATATGGAGGATGGGTACAAGGCCACAATTTAGAGACAAAGAAGGTTAAGCCCAAACATAAAGGAAGTAGTGAATAAGAAAATAGTGAAACTTTTAAATACAGGGATTACATATCTTATTTCTGATAATGAATAGGTTAGTCCAATACAGTGTGTGCCTAAAAATATTGGGATGACTGTAATTAAGAATAAGGAATGGGAATTGATTTTTAAAAGAGTAGTGGATGGGTAGAGAGTTTGTATAGACTATAAGAAATTGAATGCCGCAACTAGGAAAGATCATTTCCCCCTTTCTTTCATAGATCAGATATTGGAGAGGATAACAGGACATGCATACTATTATTTTCTAGATGGATACTCTGGTTACAATTAAATTTTCATTTTTTCAGAGGATCAAGAGAAGATAACTTTTTCATGTCCTTATGGCATTTTTGCTTATCGCCAAATGCCATTTGGATTATGTAATGCACTTGCAACCTTTAAAGATGCACGATGGTGATTTTCTCTGACTTAATTGAGGACATCATGAAGGTATTTATGGGTGACTTTTCTATTTTTAGTGATTCTTTTAATTTGTGTTTAGCTAACCTTGACAGGGTTCTTAAAAGATGTGAAGAGACTAATATTGTGTTAAATTAGGAGAAATATCATTTGATGGTTGATGAAATGATAGTCTTAAGCCATAAAATTTCAAGTAAGGGCATCAAGGTTGATTGAGCTGAGATAGAAATTATAGAGAAGCTACCACGTTCTACATCAATAAAAGGAGTTAGAGATTTTCTAGGGCACGTTGGTTTTTATTGGCATTTTATTGAAGATTTTTTGTTAATTGCTATACCTTTAACTAATTTATTGGTTAAAGATGTATCTTTTATTTTTGATGATCCTTGTTTATGTGCTTTTAATATACTGAATGAGGCATTGGTTTCAGCCCTAATCATTACACCTCCGGATTGGTCATTACCTTTCGAGATAATGTATGATGCTAGTGACTATGCCATTAAAGCGGTACTTGGGCAAAGAAAGAAGAACAAGCTCTATGTTATTTATTATACGAGTCAAATGCTAGCTGATGCACAGCTCAATTATACCACAACATAAAAAGAAATGCTAGCAATGGTTTTCACAGTGGATAAGTTTTATTCATACCTTTTTAGTTCCAAAGATCTGTAGCAATTCGGTACCTTCTGGCCAAGAAAGATGCAAAACCTCGACTTATTAGGTGGCTAAATAGAAAGATGCTATAGTTAGTGTAAACCTTTATTGATTGCTTTAAACAATTAGAAGCAACCCAATAGATGACTAAATAGTAGTTACTATGGGATCAATATTCTATTACTACTGTGAAACCGTATACTTGTAGGTGAATTGCAAAAACATTAATTGGTCGGTTCAGTCAGTTTTTTCTTATTTTTCTAACCAAACCGAATTAACCAAATTTGCTAGAATGAGAACCGAATCAAATTGAACTATGAAGAAAACTGAACCTAGTTCGAATCAAATTTTTTTGTTCAATTTTTGGCTAAATTGGTTTTTCCGTATGGGTGTAGAACTTTACAGGAGTAATCTAAAAGAAGTGATTAGGAGACTAAGATAAAAGCAAATTGCCAATGCAAAGCAAGCTACCTTCATAGTTAACACTGTTCATGGTGAATCCCGTATCACTATACCTAGGAAAATAATACAAGAGGACTAATCATTATCAAATTAGATATACTTATATTTATATTTTAAGAAAACAAAGCAAGAAAAAAGGATATTAATTAGAGAAGAAAAAATAGAAGAAGAAGCAAAAACCTTTAAAAATGTAGGAGTTAGTCGTGGGGAAGGTTGTCAATAAGATTGGTTAAATCAGTTTTTCAGTATGGGTATTGGAAGTTCTATTAATGAAAAGAAAAAACAACATCCAACTTGAACAAAATTAGATCTAAAAAATAACAAAAAAGATTGAATTAAAGAAACTCACGGGAAGTTATGTCAGCAAGGCTCAGATGAAGAATATTCGATAAGAAAAGCAAAGAGAAGAAGAAGTCTATATGATTAGGTCAAGAATTTAGGGAAAAAAATGTCTCTAAGTTGAACTAATGGTGTTGATGGACTGTCAAGTGGGTGAGGGAGTTGAAATAGAAAAGGACTGGTGATGGTAAGGGACTATTGTGTCAAGTGAGGGACTATCGGTGTCGAGCGGGAGAGGAGACAGGAGAGGGAGAGTAGCATAGGTGAGTAAGGTGAAGTCAAAATTAGGTTAACTAAGTGTAGAATGTACACACACACACACACATATTAACAAAAATGATGTAGTTTTAAAGTTCGGTTAATTTGGTCAGTTCGGCCATATAAACATATAAACTAAATTGAACCGAAATAAATTTCAGTTCAGTTCGGTTCAAAACAATTGAAAATTATAAATAAGTAAATTAAACTGAACTGGGTTAGTTTGATTTTCAGTTCGATCAACTCGAAAGGCTTGCACACCCCTAACCCCTTCTATTTCTTTAATGAACCACTATATTTAGATATTTCAAATAATTCGAGGTTGAGTTTTTTTCAAGTGGAGGAGACTGACGTAAAATATCTAGCTAACTCATATATAAACTGGGTCAAGAGACAGAAATCCAAACGTACAACCCGTAAGGCCTGAAGCTGTATTATTCCTATTTAGTCAAAACTTGTATAATTTGTGAGATTCTTATTTTGGTTGCTAGTTGGTGGGATTTTTATTTTGTTTCCTAGTTAATTAGGATTTTTATTTTATTTTTCTTTTTGTTTTCCTACCTTAGCTAGGATTTGACTTTTCTATTTTAGTTAATATTTTATTTTATGTCTTATGTAGTAAAGAGATTGCCTCTCTATAAATAGGTGACCTATATTCTCACAATTCATTCATCAAATAATACAATAATTTCTCCTCTCAAATTTATTTAAGTTTTTATATGTGAAATTTTTTTATTTTTTTAAAAACTTAGTTGTGTAGTAACATTATTTATTTTTATATTATTTATTTTTATAGTCACTTATTGCGATAAGGTCCTATAGAGATCCATTGAATCTCAACAGTTGGTAAGTGTGGTGGTCCATTTAGATCTAATATAATCATCTTCCTTACTAACAATTAACTACTAGTAATTAAACAAACTTTTAGATCCTATATTTTTTTTCGATAGCTTCTGATCCCAATCTTGTTGTTCTTGAGATTCTGGATGCTTTCTTAGTTTAGTTCTTCCCAATATATCAGTTCTAGCTCTTCTATAAATATACTCACCTGGAATTGCCAAGACATTGGTGACAATTTCACAGCCAAATCCCTAAAAGAGTTATTAAGAAAATACAAACCTCAGATGGTATTTCTCATTGAAACGAAATAAATGCAACTACCATTGAAAAAGCTAAGGAGGAGTAGTGGCTTTGATCACAACACTTATGTAGATCCAATTGGTAGAGTTGGAGACCTAGCTCTCTGGTCGAAAGAAGAATGAGATGTTCAGATCTGTAGAAAGGCACGAAACTATATAGATGTAATTATAAGATCTGATCAATTATGGGATTTCACTGGGTTTTATGGTACCCCAAATAGAACATACAAAGTTCAAATGATCGATGAGCTAAAAAGCTTATCAACTATATACTTTCTACCATGGCTTATTGCTGGGGATTTCAATTCTTACTTAAGTCCTCTAGATGAATATGGTGGTAGTCAGTTCCGGTGGTCTCAAGCTTTCTATCTTCTAGAATTTATAGAGGATTGTAATCTGGTTGAGTTAGATTTCAAAGGAGCCAGATATACCTAGCACAATAGACAACCATATGAAGCAAAGATTACATCGCGGCTAGATCGGGCTATAGCCAATATAGACTGGCGGCTCTTATTTAAAGAAGCACTAGTCATTAATGAGAGTTTTTTAGCCTTCGATCATAGACCTCTGGTTATCCAACTAAGTCGGTGTTGTAATAGCAAAAAGAGGAGATTTCGGTATGAAATGAAGTGGGCTAGAGAGGCAGACTATAAAGAAGTGATAAGACTGGGATAGGAAGAAGTAAGTTTTGCCACGAATTAGACCCCTATTACTCAAAAACTTACTAACTGCTCAAGAGCACTACTTTAATGGAGTAGAGGTAAGTTTGGATAGCTACACTAGAAGATTCCACTCCTCAAAAATAAAATTAATCAAATTCATGAAGGGGAATTTACTTCATATGCAAAAGTAGAGGAATTGGCTATTAAAAAAGAAATTTAAGAGATATGGAACAAAGAAGAGTTGCACTAGAAGCAATGATCTCGAGTTGATTAGCTCAAGGAAGGAGATCAAAACACTAAATTCTTTCATATAGCCATCATTCAGAGGAGATAAAAAAATTAATTGGTTTGGATCAGGAAAATAAATAGAGCCTGGCTGACTAAAGAATCTACAATAAAAGCTAAAGTTCAACATTTTTTAAGAATCTTTACCATGATGAGCCATTTCAGGTTCCCAATGAGGTGCTTCAAAGCATCCCTCGATTGGTTACAGATAAAATTAACTCAGCTTTGACTACAGCATTCACTGAAGCTGAGATTTAAGTTGTTATATTTCAGCTTGGGAAGTTTAAGCACCAAGACCCAATAGATTCTCTAGGGTTTTCTTCTAAGAAAATTAGGATATAGTGAAACATGATGTAGTGCAAATGGTTAGATATTTTTGCATCACTTATACAATGCCACCCTTATTGAACTAAACCCATATCATCCTAGTTCCCAAAATTAAGAACCTGGAAAAGCTCACTGAATTTCACCCCATCAGCTATTGTAATTTCCTCTACAAAGACATCACCAAAACTTTTTCTAACCGATTAAGGAAATGGCTCCATGTGTTAATCTCTCTTTATCAAATAGCTTTTGTACTAGGAAGAAGTATTTAGGAGAATATAATTATTGCGCATGAGGCAGTTCATAGGCTCAAATGCAGATAGAGAGGGCGCACCCACAATATGGCCTTCAAGTTAGACATGGAAAAAGTTTTTGATTGGATCAGTTGTCCATTCCTCGTGCTGGTTCTATCCAAGATGGGTTTCCATTAACATTGGGTAGCCATGATCATGGAATGCATTTAAACTATGGAATATTTAGTTCTCATCAATGGTGTCGGGCTTCGAAACTTCAAACCAAGCAAAAGGCTAAGACAAGGTGACCCTCTTTCCCCTTACTTATTTATTCTTGTCTATGATGTTTTGTCAAGAATCATAGAGAAATAGATTCAACAAGGTAGCATTGCTAGTTATAAGATTACTAGGAGTATAGCTTTCACTCATTTACAGTTTACTGATGACACAATCCTTTTTGGAAGAGCTGACATAGACGAGGCCACCAGAATTCAATCTGTTCTTAGGTTACACCCAAGCATCTGGCCAAAAAGTCAACTACAGTAAATTTGGCATTTTATTCAGTACACATACTCCATCAGGCATCAGACAATAGATCACAAGTCTCTTGAATATTTCTGAATCAAAGGCTCTCATAAAATACCTTAAAATTCCAATAGCCTGGGGAAAAATAAAAATTCAGCTATGCAACACCATTTGTGACAGGGTTTTCCAAAAGGTTTAAGGCTGGAAGGCTCAGTTCTTATCCACCGCAGGGAAAGATGTTCTCATTAAAGCTGTGCTTTAGGCTATTCCTACTTACATCATGTTGGTATTTCAGCTACCAAAGGTAGTCATTAGAAGGCTTAAATAGCTAATCAATAACTTTTAGTGGAATCAAGAACTGGGCACAAGGAAGATGCACTAGGTCTCATGGGACACACTCACTCACAATAAGCTTGAAGGAGGTTTAGGTTTCAGAGACTTGTCTTTATTCAATATATCTCTATTAGCCAAACAGAGTTGGAATCTGCTAAAACATCCAAATTCCCTTCATGCCAAATTACTTAAGAGTATTTATTTTTCACATTCTAGTTTTGAGAATGCAAAAAGAGGTAATAGACCCTTTTAGATATGGGTCAGCTTATTGCAAGGCCGTGCTCTTATAGCTGAGGGTAGTAGATGGAATATTTTATATGGGACTCAAGTTAATATATAGGAAGACAAGTGGATACCAAGCCTTCCTCATTTTAAAATCCATTTTGCAGCTCCTTCGGATACGCCTTATAGGTTGGTTAATGACTTAATTGATCCTCATCAGAACCAATGGAATACTCGACTCCTGTAATATCTTTTTGATGACACTAAAAAAGTAGGTATTGAGATTATTCTAATGCGCGGACATGGTGGGGAAGATACTCTTGTATGGCATTACGAGAGGTATGGAAGCTATACAGTTAGACCAGGCTATCACCTTTTTAAAACTCAAACCATCATGGCAAATTGCATTCAACGCCCCGCCACATTGACCAACTCTCACAAGAATCTTTGGAAATTTGTTTGGCAATTGGATGTGCCAGGTAAAATCAAATTCTTCATATAGATATGCGTAAAGAATTCCTTGGCCACCAAAACAAACCTGATTCAACAAGGTTGTCATCTAGAACCTACATGCCAAATTTTCCACTCAGTTGATGAGACCTTAGAGCACATTCGGTTCTTCTGCCCCAAAGTACGAATGGTCTGGTTCGGATCCTCTCTATCCTACTAAGTAGCTGATATAGGCTTCCAGTCTTTTTCATATTGGTGGCTGTAAATCATCTCTATGCTGCACGCTGAAAACATAGAGCAAGAGTTACAATACATAGCTATTCTTTGTTGGCAAATTTGGAAGCATCGTAATGCTGAATTATTTCAGCATACTGCTTATGCCCCTTCCGATGTGGTTCTCAAGGCTCAATAATAAAAGCTTGAATTAGCTTCATTTCCCGAAAGGCAACAGCAAGCTGCTCCAATAACCAGTTCACCTATCGACCGATGGCAACCTCAAATTGAACTGTGATGCTACTTTCAACTCAACAAAATGAAGCTCAAATAGCTGTGATTTGCAGAGATTACAATGGAGGCATCGTCTATGTCACAGGTAAACAAGCTAAGTGTAACTCTCCTGGCGTAATTGAAGCCTTAACCATTAGAGACGCTTTTAGATTCGTGCGACAAAACAATATATAAGCCTCTGCTATAGAATCTGATGCCAAAAACGTTGTCTCCGCTATCAATATTAATACGGACAATGTTGATTGGGACATAGCTTCGGTGATAGAGGATATCAGAGCCATGCAGCTTGAAAGGACCAGCATCACTATTCAAGTCAACCACATTAGTCGAAATGCCAACGAAGTTGCAGATTGAAAAATGCCATATACTGTTGTTTGATGATGTTTTTACTCTGTGTAGCAACTGGCAATTTACTGAGTTACTCCTCCATGATTTATCTTTCTTCACTGCTCTTTAATGTCTAGTCTTCTTTTCATGACCAAAAAAAAAAAAAAAAAAAAACTAATAATTAAACACTGTTGAAAAAAATCATTCATGTACATTTTTTTTTTTTTCTCTTATAAGTCTTCCTTTGATCTAGCTATAAGCATCCAAAGACTCCAAATATATGTATACAGAAAACAAATTAATGGATAGAAAAGAAAGATGATGGAAAGGACTACAATTTGACTTCGGCCTGTCTCTTAAAGGAACATGATCAATTAATTATATACCTTTCTACTGAATAGACAGATTCAATGGCCCAGCTAAATGCCAATGATGCACAGTAGTATTATTGGCAAAATACTTCTGCTGCTGAGGTCCCATAATCAAAGATTATAGGATAAGCTGTACCACTATATATATATATATATTTTGAGCATATGTACCACTATATATATATATATAATGAAGACATTACTATATATTATTATAGTCTATATTGTATATGTTTCTTTTCCACTTTCCCAATGTAAACTTTAACAGGTAGCTAGCTAGCAAACTTCATATACCCAAGGAACCAAAAGAAATCTACTTCCCTATATTAATTAGAGACACGATTAAAATTCAAAGAGGTTGCCTCTCACACTTTGGATCAAATTGTATTCCTTCTAGTTTTAAGCGAAGAGTACAGTCTTTTTCTGGGTAGAGAGAAACTACTAACTAGAAACTCCATCGAAGTCTGTCACATGAACTTTGTGTATTATACTTACCTCAATCTTCATTTATTGGCCCTGCAACTTAATTACTTGCAAGAAAAAGAAAAATAGTGTTTCATGAATATGCTCAATTACATGGATTTTTATCTTCATCAACTATTGCCAATGGTGGTAGTTCTTGGGCGGCCTGTAATTTCTCTTTAATAATAGAAGTAGCCACTAAATAAAATTTAGCCTTGACATATTTGGAATGAGAAGTGATTGAAGAAGATGGGAATATCACATATACTACATGCCCCAGGACTATTAGATACATAGTGAAATTAATTGTACGGATTATGTATAATGCATTGTGTGGATAGAATAATATAATTCATGCGTAATATATTACATGATTTCTTAAAAACTTTACATCTGTTATCGGTTTATTAGTTTTCCCTTCAGTTTATTAATTAACTATTTAGACAGCTCAACTTACAGAAAATAAGAAGTACTATTTGATTTGTCGAATTAATGATAGTTTTATAAGTTAAAAAAATAAAAACTGTTTAGATACTTAAAATAACTGAAAAAATTTTATGAATCATAATTTTTAACAAGGTAAAAGTAATAAAATGGTCGATTGAGATAAACTAACATAAATTGCCAAATTTAGGAAGCTACAAACATATTAAACCAATAATTTATAACTCAAAAGTAATTGTACTTTATATAGTGGTTAGTTTATATCATAAATCAAGATCCCTTTAAAAAAATTCCATTTAGAATCGGTTAAATTTGAAATACATAGATTATAGAATTGAGTTTACCTATAAAAATTAACTTAGCTGTTTAAAAAATGCATGGCTCTAATTATAGATATTAAATAATGACTAGTAGAATTATTTGATTACAATATTTGTTTTTAACCAGTTCTATTCGGCAATCGGCATGCAAATGCTTGGAATTACAATATATATATATATATATATATATATATAAACAAAAAGAAGAAAAATACTAAAGGAGGTGGAAAGTAGGTTATATCTATTTTGTCAAAAAGCATCCAACGATGATGTTTTCTCTCAAAGGTAATTATAGAAACAATGCTAAGTAGCCAAAATTAAAATGAAGTTATGTACATGTGGAAGCTCTGCAATTTTCCAAATTCATGGACACAATGCTAGAAAAGATATCCAAAGCTATCCTTATATATTGGTGCAATTTTGCAAGGTGCAATCTAGTTTTAGGTTCGTTGCCCAAAGCATACATAGATTGTGAAAGATGGGCTGAAGCTATATCAAGGATAAAATTGATTTGTTTTAGATTGGTCAATGTCTCTCTAAATTATTGTATACACAGTTTAGATGTCTTGCTTTTGAGATACTAACAAATTAGACAATCTTTCTTGAAACATCCTTGTATCAGTTTTAATAGTACTTGTGTATGGCATGAGACTAGGACCTTTCTATAACAAATTGTAACCTCTCTATTCCTCTGAGTATTGACTATTATACTCTCAAATTAGTTAAGTGATATTCACCGTAGCACATGTTCCTAATATTATTCCCCACAACCAAATTGGGCAATTGTTCTTACCCAAGAAAGAGAAAACCAATAACAAAAATAATAGAGCTTTTAAAGGAATCAAGACAGTATTATATTTGCCGGGAAAAATTTGATCATCTAAATATCAATGATGTGACTATTTTAATTTTAATAATTAATTTTTTATATAAATAACAAAGAAAAGTCTATGAAATGATGAATAATATGATTTTTTTTTTTGAAATAATAATAAAATTTTTATTTATTACATAAAAATTTTATACCATTTGAAATAAATATAACATACTAAAAACAAAAAAAATAGAAATCCTTTTCACATTGATATTAACGATTCAAGGAAAAGAAAAACACTAATTAATGAGAATATTAGGTTTTTATTTTACCATCACTTTTACTTTTACTTACTTCTATGAAAACCATCTTTCATTTGTGTAGTCTAATCAAACTCTAAACTAAGTCTTTTTTCAGTATAAATCAATCCTAGTCTTCACACCAGCATATATATCAAGAATTGAATTGAATTGCTCTAAGAATTGTATCGTAGTAGGTAAGCTATAACCCCATTAAATAAAGGCGAAGGCAAGCAAGTGTTTTAGTCCATATAGATATAGCTATAGGCGCAAAGTAATAAGAAGAAGCATTAATTCACTTTTTTCGTACGTACATGTCTTGTCCTTCTGAAAGCAACCCTAAAACTACTCCCTCCTCTCTTCAGGTCCTCTGGCCGTTGGATTGATTTTCATGTTTATAGAGAGTACTGCCCTGCTCCAGAGAGGGAAATGTGGGAAAAGAATAGATATTCTGCATAAGGATAGAGGCTAAAGGAGGATTGTTAAAGAGCGCAACAGCGGGAAACATGGTCATGAATCCATGGAAACACAAATCTGGTATGGAATGTAAAGAATTTATCACCTCTGAGCCTAGTTATGGACTGGTGTGGTTAGGTGAATTTAAACTAGATGTGCTAACTAATGAGTTTTGACTTATTAGCACTGAAGTCTAGTTACCAACTCTGTAGTTCAAGTAGTAAAAATTTAGATTTCCTTAACTAAAGTATGGAATTAAAATTTTATATATGAAAAAATAATCAGATGGAAATTTTTATATTTTTATAAAATTTATTGAATTTGATATCATTAATTAAAACCCTTGTAGTTATTAATATCAAAGATGGTAAAAAAAATGGTAAGTTGATTCTTGAACGCCATACTACAATTATAAATAGAAATTATTATCATTAACATATTATATTAATGTTCACAACATGTCCACATATTTTTTTTAACATATTATATTAATATTCACGACATGTGCACATATACCCCCAAAGAAAAAAAATATTATAAAATGTGCATATATTAATTAATTAGATAAAAATTTTAAATTACCAGTGTCTTTTATTGATTGGAATTTGAGAAATGTGAGGCCCTCAGTTCCAAACTAAGACGAGCAAAATTCTAATCAATATTTAACATCTATAATTTGTTGGGATTAGCTGATAGAAAATTATTTTTATTTAAGTGATGTTTCAAAATTTGAACCATAGTATATGCTGTTTTACTAATAATTGTTAAAAAAACTTTTGCTCTTATAATTTTGGTCGGATCGAATTAAATTAATTAAAATTTAGTAAATTTTGAATAATGGTGGATTAGATTAAAAAAAAAAACATTTGACTACGTTGACTATTGAAACACTGAGATTTGAATGGTTGTTTTTGTGTCGTTTGTGAGTTAAACCTACCAAGTTAAGAGCAGTAAAGTGCGAAATTACCACATCAAGGAAAAGGTTATGCCAAATATATAATAGATTATAGAACACAAACGGAAAAAGAAGAGGTTCCTCAATATTTGGGAGCTAATACGGAGAGGGAAGAGATTCACAGAAACCTTTAATTGAATGTGTCTGTGCCAGTCAAAGTGACTGGCTTTTTTCATGTCAGGCAGCTTTACTGATCACTATTATCACTGTTTACTGCTAAACTCTTATTACTAAGTTGTCCTTTTTTGATATAAGAATATGTCTTAGACAAAGCCAAAGCCACCACTATCATCCCCAACTCAAGCCATTGATACATTATAGTATCTACATACAATGCAGGCAGCCTTCTTTGGCCAAGACCCGGATGCTGTTTTGACATTATGTAATTAAGTTGTAATTTGATGTTACATGAGGAAGAAAATGCACTTCAAGAGAAGTGCCTGATCTCTTTTTTATGTCCCTACAACGGAACCATTTCTCTAAAGCAATTAACATGCTTGAAAGATTATTGAAAATGATTGCAATAAGTCCCTACCATTACCTTACCTTGCTGTTCCCACATGAAATGGCATAACCATTTCAGCCAGGCACTCATTTACGTCCACCAACTCTATGTCGACCATGTCTATGTCTATGTCTCTTAACACTCTTGATCTCACATTTTTCTTTTGCCCTAAAGTTGAGGATATAGAAAGAATACTAAACCCTTTTGTCTTTCACTTTTACCATCTAGTTCGTTTTAATCATTCAAGTATCATTTATTGATTGTCTGAAGGGAATGGTCCAACAGTAAAATCAATGATTTTAGGATTACAACCTCAAATTTTATATGTATGCAAGAGCGAAATTTATGATATAGGACCGGCATCATTTATTTATACTAAGATATTATTCAAAAAATATAACCAAAAAAATAAAATTGTCCTTATAATATATCTTTTAATTTATTATTCTGATTTTTGTATCGTTAAAAGAAAATGGTCCATATTCTGTATCTTTTAATTTATTATTCTGATTTTTGTGTCCTGTACTTTTTTTTTTTTAATTCAAATATGAAAGGATTAAAATCTCAGTTGCTTCTCCTTTAGATCTACACATTTTCATTCAACAGACAAAGATTAACTTAATTTAAACAAAATTTAAAAAAAAAAAAAAAAATCTTCCCCTTCCCATCTTTCCTTCCACTTGTTTTTTTCCTTTCCCTCCAACCAAACATGGTTTAACTTCCTTTCTGTCTCTTTTCTCAGTACATGTATATTTCTTTCTCAGGTTTTACTTTCTCTAACCAGCAAAAGAAAATGAATCTTAAAAACAGATAAAAATGGTTGATTTTCTTTCAATGGCAGCTGCTACAAAATAGCTGCGTTAGTGTCAAATTTTCACTTTCAAAGAAGCTACATAGAAGGTTTTTCTCAGTTCGAATTCAAGCCCACAAATGTTTGCTTCAACCAACACTACTATCGATCCTTTTACGGTCTTAGCTTCATCTTCTTCTTCGTATGATCCTTCTCCTTACATAATCAACCATGAAAATGATAATCATAACATCTTCTTTCACCACAACAATCCACCCATAATTCCTCAAATTATTGATTCTGTGCAAGACATGGGAGCTTCAAATAGTATTATGATCTATAAGCAGAATGTTAATGTTATTAATGGAGATCAAGAACATGATGACCCACTTTCAGCTGTTTTTCGAAAACCTGTCAAGAAAGATAGACACAGCAAAATTTACACAGCCCAAGGTTTAAGGGATCGGAGAGTGAGATTGTCCATTGAAATTGCTCGAAAGTTCTTTGATCTTCAAGATATGCTAGGGTTTGATAAAGCAAGTAAAACCCTAGAATGGTTACTGTCAAAGTCAAGAAAAGCCATTAGAGAACTAGCACAAAATGAACAAGGTGCTAAAAGTTTGTCTTCAAGTTCAACCATGTGTGAAAGTGGTGAGGTGGAAGGTATTGCTTCAAAGAAGGATGATGATGATGATCCATCAATGGCTGCAGCAAGTGGTTTCTGTAGCGACAAAAGGAAGAAGAAAAAGCGGAGAAAAGTTGCTTCTTTTCGTACTGATGCTGCATCAAATCTTGTAGCAAAACAGTCAAGAGCAAAGGCAAGGGAAAGAGCAAGAGAAAGAACAAGAGTTAAAATGTGCACCAGAAAACTCCATGAGTCCAAGAATGATACAACTGACCAATATATGCTCAACCAGCCAAGATTGCATTTATTGAACCCTCATCATCACCATCACCATCACCATCGAGCTTGTTCTGATGATTCTTGGGAAGTTGCTGCTCATGATCAACTCCATCATCAGGTGGAGGAATTAACTGCTATTAATAGCGCTCACTCATCATCACTTGCCAATCAAATGCCTAAGGGAAACATTGTTGATGAGTCTATATTGATTAAAAGGAAATTGAAGCCATCTACGGTAATGGGTTATCAGCAAAAGCAATTTGCAATGATGGGTTGTCAACAAAATCTTGTAATGTGTAAAGATATAGGTTGCAGCAACAACAACTACAGCTTCCCCAATTTAGCTCAAAATTGGGACATTAATAGTGCAATTGCACGCTCTAGCTTTTGTGCTAGTACCAACGTGAATAGACCTACAGGTAAAACTTAAGTAAGACCCAAAGGGTCTAGTCAAATTCATATATATTCAGTCAAAATTGAGACTAGTTGATTTAATAAGCTCTCAATTTGTAGGGCTGCATGTCTATGGCAAGGTGTGGGAGGCTGAAAACTGTTGATGTCTATGTTACGAGCATTTAAAGAAAGAAGTAAGCAGTCGATTTCTTATTGTATCTTTGATATTGCAGTACTAGTTACAGTATCATAAGCATCATTTGTTTTGTCCAATGAGGAAGACAATTTATATTTATATCTGTCTCTAATCTCTGTATGCTTATTTCCCAATTTTCTCCAATTATAACATGTCGTTATGTCTAAGATGATGTAGTTTGCATTTCAAAAGATGGTCTCTGTGGAGGCCTAATAAGTATATAAATCAAGGGCAAAGTGCAAAATTCAGTTGTTCTCATATCTGTTTTTGGTGATTCTGTCTATATTGGATATGGTCTTAGGGTAGTTATGTGATCATCGGCATTGGAGAAAGTAAAAATCTTTCACAATATGTAGCCCTAAAACCTGATAAAATGGAGGAAAATGGTCTATTCATACTGCATTTCACTTACTTTATAGCTTCTTGGGGTGAGTTTTCCAAGTTTGGTTATGAGTGAGCTTGTTGCTTTCAGCAATTTTCTATATCCATAAGCCCCACAAAGATGCTTTCCAGTTTCAACACAAGTACTCGTATGCAAAACAAGATTTTAATACACAATCTATACAACAAATCTGCTTTCTATATATAGAATTGAAGTTAAAAGCTAGAGGATGCAGAGAATTTCAGGTATATATATATATATATACATGACTAACCAATACTGCAGGAGTTTAAATAACATTGTTTTTTGTTCCTCTTCTGCATGACAATTATGTTTCTGTGTGCAGTTTCTGCTCATGTTTCAAGTAGTAGCCCTATAAACATCTGGATTTCTCTTTACACTAATTACACCAGTGTCAGAGAAGCATACTTGGGAATGGCCATGGATATATATATATGAGACACTCTATGTCACTTCAAAGTAGTTGGAGAAATTATGAAAAATAGACAAGCCTGCCAACTACAAATACCAACCCTTAGATACGCAGACATTTTATATTGCGAAAAACAAATACCCATTTACAAATGGAAGCTTTTATTTGTTTTGTCAATTAAGTTGTCTAAGTATTTAGGTTTGGGTTTAAGTATAGTGGGATTGTGTGCAGAGCGGTTAGAAAAAGGTTGAGTATTGAAGTGATAAAATGGAGACCTGTTGATGAGATTATAGAGACACCTTGAACTTTATTGATGAAAAGGTTTAGTTCCTGAGGAAGTAAGAAATTGCATTCTGTTTTTATTTTTTATTTTTTATTTAGGGTTCTTAAGTCCAATATATATGTTACCCTAATATTCCAACCATTGATTTGAAGGTCATTGCATATGTATTAGCTCCACAGATTTAGTCATTTTGCAAGTTCATATCATAACCCTTTAGATTGAAAGGAAGTAATACATGTTAGCTTCAGATACTAACATGGATACATTGACAATAGAGCTATATATTGCTTGCAGCAGAGAATAAATGCAAATATGTTTAGATAGAATCAGATTATCTGACTGTAATTTTGAGGAAATAGTCACATAGTTAGGGACAAAATATAAATTACATGGTAGGAAAATTCTTACCTACTCCGATTGTGCTATACTAACAGTTAAATTTGTAACACATATGCATGTATTATATTTTTATAAATTGAATATAAAATTATTAACGTAAGTGTTACAAATCCAACGAATAGGCCTAGCTCCAAAATGGCCAAACTATGCACCTCCTAGCAAACAAAAAGGCTAATTAAGGTATATCTGTCACCACATTCTTTGACAAGATATAAGAACTAAGGATAATTTCCATTTCATTGAGGGAAATCTATATACATGCATTTACAAAGCTTGGTTCATTGGAGATTCTTTTAATAGTTTTGCAATTTTTTTGGGTGTAAAATAACGAATATATATTAAGGGCTTGATGATAAATATCTACAAGACTTGGCCTATTAAACTTGGTAATGATATTTAGAATAAAAAAAAAAAAAAAAGCAAGGAAATGAAGCATGATACTCAGTGTCTTACCCCCTTTTCCGCAAAACTTCTGACTAAATAATCATCTTCAAGAATGCAAATATATTCAATCAAAACCTCTTACTATATCCTGTAACATACAATACTTTAATGGGAGAAAAAAAAATTTTAAGAAGCACTAGAACATAACTAAATTTTTATTTTTCTTACAACAGAAAAGATATAAAGAAATCATGTTCAATTTCACAGTTCCATGAACTATTTAGGGTTCATGAGACCAGTCTTCTTAATTGCTTCCCATTGCTTACATCATAAGTTTGGCATCAAAATGCCTCCTACAATCTAAAGTCTGATGATTGCATTTGCATTTTTTTCCTGAGAAGTTATATGCATGCTGTCCTTTGTGCTATTTTATAGTTTTTTTTTTTTTTTTTTTAATGGTTATAGAATCTCCTATATATCTGCTTAATTAGCCCTATACTCTTTTTTTTTTTTTTCTCTTCAAGTTTTATAGGATTATAATATATATTCTCTCAGGTTTTTTCAATTCTTATAGAAAAATAAAGCACATAATGATCAATTATTATAAAAATGTTCAGATTCTCCAAATATTTTATATTTTTATAACCCATTTTCTTTTTTCATTTACACTTATTATACTGAAATTTAATCATGTCACATAATTTTAACCAATACAATCAAGATATATTGTTGCCTATCAACTTTTAAGGGTTTAAACTTGTAAGCTATTTCAATTATAACCTATAATTATAATTATGTTGGACAAATAATTTGAGAATGATACTACTCAAAGTTAAGTAGCTTGAGTAATTTGGCAAATCAAATATAACTTATGATAATTTATCTATGTAATGCTAATTTGAGTTTGAAATCAAACTTGCTATAGCTTTGACCTTTAATTCATGTTTTTTTTCAGAAAAAATTATAGGTGGTTAAAATTTCAATTATCAAGTTTAAATAGTGATAATGTCAATTAAGGCTGGATTCAATTATTACTTAATACCTGTTTAAAAGTAACATTTTGATCCTTTAATCTTCAATTATTTTACTAATTTTCTAATAACCATAAATTGATATTTTTAAAAGAAATTGGCCAATACAAATGACTAAATGATTAATTTTTATAATTATTTAAAAAATCTTTTTCTTATCATATCCTACAAACTATAATTTTTTTCAGTTTGGCAATTGAACATATTCTTTTGAAATATTGGTATAAAAAATTACAATCTTTTAGATTGTTATAAATTTATACAAAATTTTAAAATCTGACAAAATTAATCTAATTTGATATATTATTTATAATTTTAATATAGTTACAATTTGGTCACAATAAAAAAAAAAAGTAAAATGTGTCATCTGAGGTGGAGTGACTAATCTTTATTTTTTTTGAGTTCCTTATCCACATTATCTAAATACTAATTATAATTAATAGTTGGTTACACTTTAATTTGAGTAATTTTTAAAAAATATAAAATGAAAATAAAAAATTTATTTAATTTATAAAAATTATGTTCATCTCATTCTTTATGTAGTTTTGAACTTTCATATGAATGTGAAACCACAGTAAGAGATGTTAGCTAATTCACCTTAAATGTCACGTATGTATTTTATTTTTATTTTTTAATTAAATTATAATTGTTCAAAAATTGCAAGTAACATGTCAAATTGGATTAGTTTTACCAATTTTAAAGTTTGATATAAATATATAAAAGGTCAAAAAAGGTTGGCCAACTGGTCTAAAAAATCCAAACTTTTTTTACTTGTTGCGATTTTAGCCCACTGTTAAAATTTTGTTAAAAATAGCCAAAATTAAAAAATTAGCAGTAATTATAGCCCAAAATTGAGTGTGAAGATGCAATGTTGAAGTAGCATCCTAGGTAGCACTGCTGATGTAGGACCTACTGCTACATCAACTAAATATTTGCATAAAAAAGGCAAACATTTTTTATTTATAGTAAATTTATCCCAAATTTTTAATTTTGGCATAAATATTTTAATTTTTCTAAATATATTATATTTTATTATTAAATATGTAATATTTAGTAGTTAACTATAATATTTAAAGTATCAATTATTTTTATAATATATAAAATTTAAAAATATATGTCATACATTTAACATTAAAAAATATGTTAATCTAATTACTAAATTTATAATTATTGAATTATTTCAGAATAAATAATATTTACATAATAACTAAAATATTATTACACTACTAAAAAACTTATTTATAGAGACTATAATAATTGTCTCTATAAATAATAAAATTCGTCTCTATAGTTTATAGAGAATTCTTTACTTTGTTTCTATTTTTGTCATTGTAGCTTCCGTCTTTATAAGATATAGAGACAAAATAATATTGTTGTTTCTTTATATATTAATTTATGAAGATAAAATTATTTTTCTATGAAGATAAAATTAAATTATTTTTACATCTAATTATTTATATATTATCTAAAAATTTGAATTGTAATATAAAAATTTTAGATTTTAACTACTTTCAATTTTAATATAATATTTATCTAAAATTTCAACTTTTAAGATTTGAAAAACTTTTAACTTTTTTATTATGATAGTTATCGTAACTATCATAGAAAAAAATAACAACTTGATAATTTTTCAAGTTAGAACAATTTATAAAGAGAAGTACAAAGTTTTTATTTACTTACTAACAATGTGGGATTTAAGTCTCATATCTCAATAAATTTTTAAATTTATTTTCTTTTTTTTAGAAAAAAGAAATTTTAAATTTAATTTATTTCTTTAGATAGTATATAGAGATATTAAATAAATTTTGTCACTTTAAATCTAATTTGTAAGGATAAATAATTTACTTTGTTATAATAAATCTAAATTTAAGTAATTAAAGAGACAACAAAATAAATTTGTTACTTTAAATTATCACTATAAGTTAAGTATTTTATAGTGTTAAAATTAAAAATATATTAATAGACGTGTTAAAAATTTTATTAGTATTATATTATTTATTAAATTTTAGACACATGAATTTAAATTTAATACATAAATGAATGCTAATTTTCAACTTTTTGTACATGTATGAATATATATATTTAATTTTACTAATATTTATGGTTACTAACTACATTGATGTATTTTAGTATTAAATAAAAAATATTTAAATATTTATTATTTAAATATAAAGTTTTAAATGTGTATTATTTATTAAATGTATGATATATATTTTTAAATTTTTATAAAAATAATTGATAATTTAAATATTATAGTTAACTACTAAATATTACAAATTATTAATAAAATGTAATGTATTTTAAAAATTAAAATATTTAAGTCAAAATTAAAAATTTAGGCTACATTTGCTACAAATCGAAAATATTTAGTTTTTTAATGTAAATATTTAGTTGATATGAATTGCTATTGATTTTTCAAATCTTGCTATTTTTGCCAAAGTTTTAAAAACGGGCTAAACTCGCAACAAGTTAAAAATTTTTAAATTTTTTATACCAATAGGCCGAAAAGGTTGTAATTTTTTAAAATAATAGCCATATTCTTTTTGTTTTTTCTTGTAAAATATATAGTCCATTGAGGTATAATATCTGAACCATTAAGGTATTTTCTATATTTATTTTGTCAAATTTTTGTTTCACTTAAATTTATTTTATTTTATGACAGGATTTGAAGAGATTTAATAATTTTTCACAAAATAGTGTATTTTTTCATAAGTATGAATATTCATATTTTCATTTATTTAACATTATTTTATAAAGTTGTTGCTTCGCAGATCGCAACAAATAAACCATATTTTTGGTAAAACTATTATTCTAGTTATGTTTTTTCCATAAAGTGTTTTTTATTAATTGAAAGTAAAATTTCGTAAAATACGTGTTTTTGAAAAAAAAACATGATTATATATTTTACAAAATTTAGGTTTTCTGCAAGTACAAAAATTTATTATTATTTTTATATATTATTATTTTTATCAATTTCTAATTAATTTCTAGTTTTCATTTTCCAAATAATTAAAATATGTTTTTGTTAACTAAAAACAAAGCAATCACAAAAGTTAATCAACTACTAAATATTGTTTGTTTTTTACCCCACTAAATTTCCAAGTTTGGAATAATTTAATTTCTCAACATTTATAACACGGCTAAAAGGTAAAGGATACATGTAAGCCAGCTGGGTATTATCAGGCTATTTTCTTTTAAGAAAATATTTTATCAAAAATATTTTATAAATATTTAATGAGCTTAAAAAATAACTGACAAAATATATATTTCTGATCAATAAAAAGTTAAGCTATAACTTTTTTTTTAAAAAAAATATTTTTCAAAATTGTATACATTTATAAAAGATTTAAAACTTATTGAAAGTTATAAATAAACAATAACTAATATAAAAAAAAAAATTATACAATCAATGCCGCAACCTCCGCTTGTTCACCCCACGATGGTCATTGAAAAATTTTAAGATTTTAATTTTTTCTATAGTTTTATCTTCTATTAATAAAAAATTAATTTAAATATTTAAAAATTAATTTTATTTAAAGAATAGTAAGATTTTTTAATAATACACATCAAACATTGAAAGTTAGAAAATATTTTCTAAAAATGATATATTGTACAAAAACAATCCAAATGCCAAATATAATAGTGGAATCAGTTTAATTAAAATGATCATCATTGGGTTGTAATTTAAATATTAACTTGGCATCCCCGTTAAAGAATGTATGTGAGTTGAGCTGCTACTGAAATTTCAAAATTTTGTTTGACAAATTTTTTGCTATTGACTCATTCATATTAATCTAAATGATCTTATTGATTTTGAATCGAATTGGAGTTTATAAATTATTTAAATTGTTGAGTTTGAACACTTATAAATGTGATCAAGCATCTTGGCTTGACTTGAGTCAACTCATTTGCATTTTGTATTTTTTTTTTTCATTTTTGTTATTTATGTGTTTGTTTTGAATTTATTTTTAGAAAAATACATACTTCTGCCTTTGTTTTTGAAAGTTAAATTCTAAAAACATAGCTAAAAATTTTAAAAAAAAAAATGAAAAAAGCTGGTTCAAATTCTGAGCAGCAATCACAGCTGCAAAGAGGCGAAATAATGAAGGAGAACAAATAATAATAGCTACTACCCTATAAATTAATATTAGCTATACTCCTAGAGAGAAAATAAATCAGAAAAAATGAATTAACTAATTAAAACAAGCTATGCTTTTTATAGCTTACCTAAGAGACTTTAAACATTTTCTACATCTTTAATCTTCATCATGATCGACCTTACCAGCACTGCCAATGTTACAATTAATAAGGGAAGTTAATTCAGAAATAAATCAAGTTTGGTACATTATATGTACATTAAACTAATAATATATTTATTTTTTAAAACAAAAACTAATAATATATTTCATCCATTTTAAAACTATAAACTCGTTTTTTTTTTAATATGTAACAATAATAATAACAGCCAATACGATAATTATCACAACTTTATATTTAGCCATATTGTTAAACATGTGATTTCATCATGCTTGATGATTTCACAAATCTTTTTTGATATAGTGATTTAAATGTTCCTTGCCATTTTGAAATAGTGATTTAAAACCTTATAATTAAATGCTCCTTGCCATTTTGATATAGTGATTTAAAACCATGCTAGGGAAAAGGACTTAAATCAACTAGGTGTGTGAAGTGAAGAAGCTGAAAATTCAGATCGATCTTCATTCAAAAAATTGCAATGTACAACCAACCTGTTAAGGATTTTATGCTTGTTGAGTTCATTTAAAACAAAACAAAGGAAAGGCATAGAAAGCTAGCTAGCCTCATAGTGTTCTCTAATAACACAAACTCCATTTTCTCAGCAACCAATCAGTACCCACTAGCTTTTTATGAATAATTAAAAAAAAAAAACACACACACACACAAACAACATGCATCAGCTAAGGAAAGATCAAAGTGAAGTAACAGTAGCAACAGAGAAAATATTTTGCATGAAAACTAAAGACAGATGCATGCAAAATATAGATATAAGTGAAGCTGACAAAAACAAAAGAGTAAGAGACAGAAAGTGGGGTTTTTACCTTTTACATTTGCATGAACCTTTCAGGAACAAGACAATGATGAAAACTTGAACAGAAGTAGAACAGTAGTGAGTAGTGTGATTGGTTATTTAAAGAGATCTGTTTCTGTATGTGTTTTTTTTATGATGGACTGATGTTGTTTTGCATTAATTGGAGAAAAGGGGATGGATTAGTTACATGGGTAACTGTGCATGAGAAGATGGCTATCAGTTTGCAGCAAGTAATGTATAATATGTGGGCAATATTATAAATATTGCACAGCTTTTGCAGAACGAGCAATTAATTAGGGCTATATGCATAGGACTGTTTTTTTTTTAACCATTTTCCGGTTTCAGGACTGACCAATGGATATTGTATATGATTAAAAATTACAACAAAAAACTTTGTAAAATATGTACTTGAAGAAATCTCATGAATCGAATTGAATAGCAGAACATAGGTCTTGGAGAAGAAGAATATAGTTGTGTAGGGGATATCCATTATAATAGTAGAGGCAAATCTTCTTCTGGGTGCAGCTTTTTTGACCATCTAAACAACATTTATATTTTATACTGATCAATAAGCCTATCCTTCCCTTTAGCCTTACCTCTATACATGTACTCAGGAACCTTCTTCTCTGGTGATTTCCAAAAGATCACAACTTGCTGCTAGCTGGCATAAGATTTTTGAATATGCTGATATATTATTATATATCAAGCCACATTAACCTTCTTTTTCCAATTTCCTTTAGCTCTTCTAACGTGTACTATGGAGAAAAATAGAATCTCCATCTTTTTGATGAATGATTACTAGATCTCTCCCTCGTACTTTTTCTAATTGTTTTAGCAAAATTATGGCCTGAAATGTGCAGCACATACGCAAGTTGCTTCAGAAATGATATGACGCTTCATTTTTTAAAAATTCTTTTGGAAGCAGAAATTTCCTATGACTGAAGATAGAAGCTATGCCTTTGGCAACAAAACTGTCATTTTACTAAGAAAGTCATTGCCTTCAATGACCAGAAGGGGAAAAAATTGATTCAAATACAAGAGTTTGCAAGATTAAATCTGCTCGGAGAGGCGAAAAATGCACTCTTCACTGAGTCAGGAAATAAGAAAACAAAATCTTGGAAACCTAAAATTATTCCAGAACAGGGGAAGAGGAAAAAGAAAAAAAATTCCTCTGGTTTTGCTTCTCCGCTTGCAATGGCCGGGAAGACAGTCATTAGCATGAACAAAATTCGAAGAAAACTCCCAAGTAACATCAACAAGCCAAACATTTATATCCACCAATGTTCCCTCCGATATTCTCGCACAATGACAGGGACACTAGTGGGTGGAACCTGATAAAGCACAAAAAGTGCAAATTGAAGACAATCTAAATGAAAAATAAAAGGAAATAAACACGTGCAAGGGCAAGCACGAAAACTCAGTCAATATCTAAGCACATGCAATTCTGCTCTCCTCATAATCAGTCCGCAACCAAGATGGACATTGTGGAGATCACCAAGCTTTGGCAGTTGGAGACTCAAACGATGATGCCCTTATATGTAGATTCTCATTTGAATCAAATTCAATTGGGAAAAGAGCATCAGAATAACATGATAAAAACAAAGTAATGTAAGAATTAGTTAACAAGTTATGCAGTGACTTACCATGCCATAATCTGAAATTATCATTGAAACATAATCTGATGGTGTTGCATCATAACTGTCACAATTCAAACATAAGCAGTGCAGTCAGTTGGGCAAACCGGTAAATCTCTCAGACCATCATTAGTGTTATAAAAACTTACACCAAATTCAAAAGCTGAAGATTTTCACTATTGGAACAGCCATCCAAAAAGTTGATTTCCTCCCTGCCATGAACCTTTGAAATAGCATCTGGGTCCCCTGCAAGAAACAGATATAATGAAGGCAAAATATCTACCTAGTTGTAAATTTATAAGGCCCCTCCCTACTAGAGCCAGAAATGCTTACCCAACTCATTAGAGCATATGGAATCAAGTTGGACCCTCTCATGAAATTTGTATGCTTCACAACAAACTAAGACTGGTACAAGAAATGCATGCGCAACCATGGCAACACATGCTGTCCCAACTCTTGAGTAAACTGTTCCATTGGACAGTACAGATGATGCACCCAAAAACACCCTAGTAACTTCATGCATGATATAAGAAACAGCATTTATATGAGTGTATGTGCAGCTGATACCCTTTCCCACCAACCTACGAAGTAATAGTTTCCCTTCAAGCTTTGGACGAGAATCCACCACCACAACTCGAAACTGTTTGCCAAGCTCGTGGGCATGCAGTAGTATCATTTCAACTGCAGATGATGACCCATACGTAAGAAGAACATCACCATCCCTGATCTTTGTGACCGCATGCTTGACAATCACCTTGTCTGCAACTATGATCTTCTCATATATGAAGCTATCAATATCTGAACGAAGAGTTGCTTTTGCTTCTGATTCGGACAAAGTCAAAGGCAACTTCGCAATTCGGTTCTTAAGAAACCTAATTGCATTCCCCATGCTGATTGAAAGAGGGCGACACTCAATTAGGAAAGAGACATAACTTCCTATTTTTGCTGTCAAGTCTCGAACAAGAGTTTTCTCAGCAGGTGTTAAGTAGTCATTGATGACCTCTTGGAATGCCTTAAGCATTGCGATACAGCGAGCATTACCACCACATATATCTCCTGATAAATATTGCAGCCCAACCTGGCAACATTAATGGAAACTCAAAATTGGAGGAAAGCTTCATAATCTTGATGTTTTGTGTGGTAACCTTGTCCAAACATCCTAAAAACACATCTATTCCCAGTCAAATAGACAAAAATCAGGGACAGAGGTCAACCTATAGCAACAGGTATCAATTATTATTTAGCTCTCATAATGTGAATTCAAAAATGGTAACAAATAGCAAATTTAAAGAACAGGACATAATAATGCTGGCTAGAACTTGTTTGCTGTACTCAGAAAATTATTCCAAAGCAAACGAGTAGAACACAATTCAATGAAAAAAAAGCTAACAATTACAGACAGATACCTTGTAGACAGCTGGATGCATTGGATCAAGTTGGAAAAACTTGGACTCAAGATCAGGAAGCTGAGTTCCATGCTCATATTGAGGTAGATGCCTGAATAACTCCACTCTGTTCCTAGCTTCAGTTTGTTTTACCACTGCACGCTTTTTTGCCTTTTCCACTCTATTCTTGTCATCATATTGCATGCGAGGTTGAGGAACATCTTTCTTTCTATCTTTTTCAGGTGGACGTTCACCTCCCTTTTTCTCAGAAACTGTAACTGAAGCACTATCATTCTTTTGCGAATGAGGCTTTGCAGATTTAGCAGATTTTGCATTTGCTGGAGTCACAGCCCCAGAAGCAGCAACAGGACTCTTGGCACCTTCCGCTAATAACACCACATGGTTCAAAAGCACAAACAACATGCAAGGTTTAACATACTAGAGCATAAATAGATTCAAAGGGTATGCGTCAAAGTAATCATAAACCAACAGGAGTGGCTCATCTCACGCATGTGATACATTGTCAAATTGAAAAACCAGTTCTTGCTTTTCAAAGCATGTATAATACCAATTAAAAGATATGTCAATTCGTTCGAGGTATAAAATGAGCATTAGCATGATAAAAAAAGACTTGATATCTTGTAACTTCAGAACATAATTAACTAACAGTATATGCATACCTTTCGCTGCAGCTTTAGCAGCGCGTTGAGCTTCTTGAAGGGCACGCCTTTCAGCTTTACTAGTTTTCTCTTTCAATGGCTTCGAATTCGGCCGATCATTATTTTGCAATTCAATTGACACTCCAGCCTTCTCTGCAACAATTATTTATTTTTCCATGATCACTTCCACAAATCTAAAAAAATTACAAGAATTCAATTCAATTCAATCATGCTGCGAAATCCAATTGAAGTGAGTCCTTACACATAATTCACTCATCCATCCATCCATCTCCCTAAATCCTTAACTAATTAAATCATTTAATTACTCAAAAAAACACAAAATTTACATAATCAACCAAAACCCTAATCCCCAAATTTCATCAACCAAACAAAAAAACACTTCAAATCAAGAAACATACCATTAATTCCAGGCTGCAAATTAACAACAACAGAAACAGTAGTCAATCCACTAGCAGGAACACTACTACTCGTCAGCGGCATATCAAATCCGCCGCCGCCGCCGCCAGGATAACTGCTCGACGGCGCCGTTACAGCTCTTCCATTGTCTGAAAACGACGTCGTTCCAGTAGGAGAAGTAGCCGCAAAAACCTCAGGCGCATTGATGCTATTATTAGTGATGTTATCGTAGGGTGGAGCAGCGATGGAGTCGCAACGAAGAGGGGATAGAAGAGCGGAAGCGTGACGTGGCGGAGGGATCATGACCGGAGAAAGAGAGTTGCCGCCGGGGGGAGAGAGGTCGGTGATTGTTGGAGCAGAAGAGGAGATTGGGTCGAGTTGACCCGATTGATGAGAAGGGTCGGGTGAGGAAGATCCGGGAGTGACGAATCCGACTTGTCGGACCTTTGGGTCGCTTACGGTGCGAGAAGGTCGACGAGAATCCATCAGTTGGAGAGAGAGTGTGCGTGTGACAGTTTTTAAGTTTTAATTAAATTTTGTTATATTACAATTAACAAGTTTATATTAATTAATTAATTAATTATTAATAATTAAAAATGGTAATTAATTTTATAATTCCAAATCTAATTAATTTTATCAATTGGATGATGTGATATTTATTATAATTTTAATATTTGGTAGAATTTAATTTTAAATTAATAGTTAGAAATATTGAAATGGTGCTGATAGTTAAAAAATGGACAAAGGTACATTTTGGCCCTTAATGTTTTCTGCGGGCTCACATATGCCCCTAAATTTTATTTGGGACCATCTAACTAGAAAATCAAAGTTTTGTTGTCACATGTGCCCTCATTTAACACTTAAACTAACGGTGCTTTCTTTGCCGTTTTCTCCACAACAAGGGGGCCCCCATTGCTGGCTTCTAATGCAACAAAACAATTCATCTTCTTCTTTCCAAATGCACAACCCTTAATCTAAACAACATAAACCAAAAAAAAAAAAAAAAAAAATTCCCACATAAATTTCAAGTAAAAATTGTAAGCAGTGGGGAAATCTAAAATGGAATCATCGTCGTCGTCGACAGTGAGCTCGATGAGGCGTTCAAAAATGGAGATTCAGTACGAGGGAGGACCGAAGTACTGCAAATGTCAATATGTGGGTATGAAAGTAAAAGCGCCTAGATGGACATCATGGACGAATGAAAATCCAAGGAGGAGATTTTATGCATGCCCTAATTTTGAAGTAAGAATGTATAATAATCTTCAATTGAGTTCAAATTTTTATATGAAATTGGCTTTTAAATTTGATTATTACTGTAATTGTAGGGAAATTGTTGTGGGTACTTTAAGTGGCATAATGAGCCCTTGAATGAAAGGGTGAAATATGTGATAAATGAACTCAAGTGGGAAAACAGAAAATTGGTCGTTGAGAATAGGCAATTGAAATCTAGAAGAAATGGAGAAACATTTGCTCATCAATAAGTTACTACTAAAATTGATGATCTTTGGATGGTGTTGAGTTGTTTGAAAAAGGCTAAAATAGATTATTATTCATTAATTCAAAAAAAGCTCAGAACCTCGTATGTTGTTATTGTGATATCTTAGTTGTTGTTCATAATGTCTTCATCATGTTATTGTAGTATGTTGGTGTAGTAGTTGTTGTATGATAGTTTAGTGATGTAGTTATTGTTTAGAAGAAATTTCATGATGTAATGGAAGCAATTGATCTATATTGTAACTCAAAGTTACTATTAATGAGATATATTTAGAACCATTTCACTATGTGTTAATCAATGTGTTGTGAATTTGGAATGCAAAGTACTGGTAAAGTTTTTGAAAGAATAGGTACAGAAGATGCCTTGCAAATACTGTTGGAAATTCAGTCTATAATTGAATATGCCTAAATATAATGATGCCTGAATTACAATTAAAATTCTGCCAGATTTGCATATATCAGAAATTCATTTACTTTCACAGTAAACAACCACTTTCACACAATGCAAATTCTGGTAAATGAGAGCTCACCTATAAACATACACTTTCATAATATACAAACTGATATGTACTTTTCCAAGTTACATGAACAGCCTGAAACATACACTGTCACACTCAACAGCCTCAACATAGAGATATATAACATTCTCAATTTCATTTGTGAAAAAAAAATTATGAAAGGAAGCTTTCATTAAGCATGTATATTAATTATGAACATGTTGCTGTCATTGAAGACCTACCAAAAATACATAAGTTTTCTAAACATTTGTATGTTTTCATCAAAATACAAAATACAATGTAAACAAAAATAGATGTTCCAGTCAAATGACTTCTGCAAAATATAAATTCTGTTGTTGCAAGTTCTTTTAGAACTTGATTCAAGGTACATAATTTCAAGTTCATATAGAATATGACAAAATATCAATTTCTGCCTTTATTTCAGACTGTCCTTCTCGCTACCCTACCAATCATCTGTTGCTTTTGAATCTCCAACTGGTTCGAGCTGATGGCAGTAGCTCCTCCCAACTGCAATCCTAAAGGCTGAAATAACAAATCTGTAGCCATGGTAACTTGAGAGCCATCCCCATGAAAATTGATGTACCTTAAAGGTGCTTGTGCAGAATTTCTAGCTCTATTCTTTCTTAACTCTCTCTTATTTGGAATGGGAAAGAGTGTTTCAGGATCAGGATCCCCTACATCCACAGGCACAACTCCTTCTTCTATAACCCTTTCGGTTGATGATCCAGGCTGTTAACAACATCAACAGCCACAACTCATTTTTGAAAACAATAATACAAACACATTTACAAAACACAACATCAATAAACACTAAACAATATAGCACATTTGTAAAACACATAGCATATGAATACCATAATAAATAAAACACTTTTAACTCACTTTTAATATTATTTTGCCTGTCTGTAAATTCACATAGCAGCCATGTCCAAATAATTCTTCTTGATGCTGCTGAACTTGTCCTGTTAATTGCTCTTTCTGTAGATGTCGAATTAGGCTGAGATGTTGTAGGTATGGCTGAATTATTTTCAACTGAAGACTGTTGAGTCCTTGAAAGAGTTGATGAAGGTTGTTGCCCCCTTGAAGAAGCCTTAGCTACTGATCTCGGATTATGCTGATTACTTGTAGGTGTGGCTGAAGTGTTATCCACTGAGGACTGGTGATTTCTTATAGGTGTTGACAAACTGGCCTATAAAATCAAATTTGAATGTGTTACAGTTACATATGGTTATAGTGTTGAGTACTTTCAATATAAAGAAAAATTGCAAAAAAAAGTAATGAGTCTCAGAATTATAACCTGGTTGCCTTTATTAGGACATAATCTTCTATTGTGCCCTTGGTCTTGACATGTGCCACATCTCTGTTGATACCTTTTTTGACAGCTTCCCTGTGGCTCTTGGCTCATTAGAGGTTTTGATTCTCTTTGATATTGGTCTGCCAGCCATCTTCACTAGAGGAGGAGGTTTAATTGGTTGGTACTTTTCACATTCCATAAATTTTTTTCCTGGGATAGGTTGTAAATGGCACTTATAGGCAACTGCATAAGAAGACTTATGGTACCATTTAAGAATCACTGAAATGGGTCAACCTTGGAGTGATATAAAGCACAAATGGAATATGCACATGGGATTCCAATCAACTCCAGTATATAATTATTTGTCCAAGAATACAGTATGCTTATCATTCCTTTTCCAAATTTCATAACCCAAATCACCATTAAACACAACCTGACAACTATTTGCAATGTCCTTATTATCTTGTAACATATCCATATAAGATAGACTCCAATCATTGAACCATTTATCAGATTTAACTTTATTATCCTTAATCAAGTTCATAATTTGGAGTCTAATTTCCTCTAGCATAGTAATGATGGGTTTACATCTAGCATCATTCACCCAAGAATTGAAAGATTCAGAGATATTGTTATATACCATGTAAGACTTACATTTAGAGCTAAAGTAAGCTTTACACCAAGTGTGAGGGCGGTATTTTAAGAGGCCTTCAGCAGCTTTTGTATTCAATTCACCCAATTTCTATAAATTGTCTTTGAACTGCTCCTGAAATGTACTCCAAGCACATATCCAAAATTTTTTCTTCATTTCTCCACCTCCCCACTTCTTAGACCAGTTTGCAAAGATGTGTCTTACATACCAACGGTGCTCGGCCTCTGGTAAGATATTGACCACGGCATCTACTAACCCCTGTAGCACGTAAACAAATTTAAACATATCATATTTCAGTTTAATAAACAAGTAGGTGAAATTAAATAATAATAAAAACTTCATTTACCTTTTGTATATATTATATTATGGTCAATTTTGAGCCTTTACCTAGTTCCAATTCTTGAATAAGCCATGATAAGAACCATCTCCAGTTATTTTTATTCTCTTTGTCAACTACTGCCCAAGCAATGGGCACTACTTGATGATCACCATCCTGTCCAACTGCAGTGAGAAGTTGATCCTTACAAACACCCTTAAGAAAACATCTATCGAGACCAAAAATAGGTCTACAGCCCCCTAACCAGTTCCTTTTGCAAGCGTCAAAACAAATAAATATTCTTCTAAACACTCTCCTATCTATATAATATTTCTTGATAGCACATATAGTCAGAATCATAATCAAAGAGCACATCAACATCACCATCAATATATTGAAGCTTATTGTCTACATATTTCCAAGTACCACCATAATTAAACCTCACATTAATAGTTTCAGCCATGCTGCATACATACACAATCACATACAAAATTTATAATTAGTCAGACTGATAGAAGCATAAAACACAGAGTTTAAAAAATACCCGATACTCTGATTTGAATGTATGTACAATAAAACCCGATGAACCTTCTAATCAATGCATGTATATTAATATACTATAACCCAAATGACTTATTTCAGTAAAGAACCTAAGTAAATAATGCTTATGCAAAGAAAATATGTATTAATATGCTTCAGCCAATAAAAAACTTAATGCCCAAGTAAAATTGATAGTTAAATTATTGTTTATCCATGCATTGCAACAACACCCAACTGATTTGTCATTTAAAAATGAAAAAACAAAAAGAGATGGTACCTTTTAAAATGTGCTTGTTTCCTCCATAAACGCAGATAAAAACCCACAAAGTTACTCCTTTTTCACTCACTTGCCATGGTTTGTTATGTAAATTTTCGGACTGATAGGGTTAGAAAGGAGAGAAAACAATCGCTATTTACACTTTTGTCTTTCTCTATTGAAGACAGTGGTGGTGGTGGGTATAATATTAGGGTTAAATAATATCTATTGTCTTTGTTTTGTTGCATCAGAAGCCAGCAATGGAGGCCCCCTTATTGTGGAGAAAATGACAAAGAAAGCACCATTAGTTTAAGAGTTAAATGAGGGGACATGTGACAACAAAACTTTGATTTTCCAGTTAAATGGCCCCAAATAAAGTTTAGGGGCATATGTGAACCCCGCAGAAAATATTAAGGGCCAAAATATACCTTTGCCCTTAAAAAATCACTAATTCTAATTTTAACATTTTGCTAAATTTAATTTTAAATTAGTATTTAGAAATATTGAGATGATGATGAGTTTAATTTTTTTTTACCAAATGAATTTAACTAGTTAAAAAATTATTGCATCAATTATTTATGAAAATTTAATAGATAAATGAGTATTTAGGACCTTATGTAGAGGAATATTGGTTCACTTCATTGTTTGCTATGTAAGTTGACTTTTCCTAAAATTACGAGGTGAATTTTTTTTTTTCCAATTTAACATGCTTAACCGAAAATTCACATAGTTTTATAGGCATTTTAATTTTTTTTTTAATTTTGCAAATAAATTTATCCCTTATTTAGCTCAATTCCATCAAAGGAATTCATTTTATTTTCAAATAAAATTTAAATAGAATTTATTTGCCATCAATACACATTTCATCAATAAGAATTGATTTACTGTTAAACAATTTCATAAAATTAAAAAGTTGGAATTAGAAATGAATTTTACAAAATCAAATATAGTCACTTGAATTTGTAAATAAATTCTATAAAATTTTTGAACTCAACACATCTTTAATTATATATTCTCACATGTACTATGCATTTAAAAATTATATTTAAATTAATAAAAATATAAATTCAAACAAAATTTAAAATTTTTTACCCATATAATAAAATAAAATATGTGGTTAATGTTCAGCATTGTTGGCACATGGTTTAATCCGACCCGCGAGCAAAAGTCCGGTGATGAAAAATTGATAAAATGGGCCCGACAGTTTGAAATATGGTCCCTGACCCATCTAAAGAAAGCTCACAGCCCATTCAGCCCAGCAGGCTCATCCAGTCACCATCAAGGCCCATAAAAGCCTAACCAAAGAAAGCCATAGAGGTGCCGCCTCAGCACTAAGGCGATGCCTCTATAGGTCTCCAGTCCACAAAGGCACCATCTCTTCACTCAGGCGGCTCCTTAGTGGTGTCTGTTCCAAAAAAATAAAGTTAATTTTTTGAAAGTGACATGAATCTCTCAACGCCAGCAGCCTGTAAACCACGTTCTTCTAGAATATAATTACAGGAGCTAGAGGTGGAGAAAAAGTGGGAGATGGTGGAGAGAGAGAAGGAAAGGGAAGAGAGAATAAAAAGGAGGAAAATTATTTGTGAAAAACTCTGCAAGTATACAGAATCGACAAGTAGTACAAAAGATATCGTTCCCACAGAGATTTTAATCTATCCACCTATTAATCTATTTCTAATTATTCAAAGCTTCAAATTATGGTGATCAAATTAACTATAATTAACTAAAACTAATTAAACTTTAAATCTAAATTTTGTAATCAATTAACCAAAGATAAAACAGACATTAGGAAATTAATTCATCTCACACTCGTTAATCAATTCCCTTCCCTTAATTTTA
>CATIWO010016345.1:0-10034 GCA_949673435.1 Macaranga tanarius | reverse complement strand
TCATATTATCAACTCTTGATAATACATTTATTTAACATAATGCTAATGGAGTAATGCTTCAAATAAATAAACACTTTATTTAAAAGAACATTACATGGCCATTTGGGATAATTTACAATGTCATAATACAAGATTGCCTCTATGGCATACCACTATACTAACAGATTCATCTCAAAATCAAAGCATAAAACATTTAGATGACTCTTTAACATTTCTCTAGCATTAAACCACACTCTATTTGGAGCTCTATAGCTCAAGTTATAGTTAAAATACAAAGATAAAAGTGTGCTGAAAAAGGAGGCTGAGTCGGCACCATTAGCTACTGTCATAACTTAGCACACCGTGCCGAGTCGGTACAGGCATGAAGAGACATGAATCTTCAGACTATGTCACACTCTTTTGGCTATAACTCCCTCTATAGAACTTGAATTCAAGTGATTCAAGAGGTTATGGAAAGCTATTTCAGAGGGCTACAACTTTTATGAATATATCTTGACTTAACTCATTTATATGGATTGACAAAAGTGCCTTTGAAGTGACTAGTAATGTCAAAGCACATGACTTTTCATCAAAGCATAATAATCCTTCCCACATTTGAATATAACTCAATTCAAGCCACAACAACACATGCTAAGCATACTAAAACACACCAAATCATTTATCAATATATAATTCTCAATCATTTAAAATTATAATGCATCATTCATTCATCAATTCATAATTAAACAATCCATTCTTATATTGCATTTCAACACACCCTTTGGTTTCCACATAATCACCTTCACATTATATAGATATTCATAACCAATTCATATAATGACAAGAACATAAACATTCACATTTCCATTTCACTATTCAAATCTGGCCATGGTCACAAAGCCAATCGATATCACTTTTCTCACAATTGATGGTCACAAAGCCAATCGATATCATATTTCTCATAATCATCAATTCCTCACTTGTTTCTCCTTCTTGTGAAACACAACACATCATAATAATTCATTATCAATAATTCACTAACATTTCATCCATGCTCACATTCATAGCATTCAACACACACATTTATAGTGTCCGTTACACAACACTTATATCTCATCACCTATTTAGCACCTCATCACATTTGTAATACACAACAAGGTGGAACTCATTCTACATTATATTCAACACAATTTCATCAAAATAATCCTCATATTAACATTTCTTCTATGATCACCAATTTATTCTCATATTCACAACATTCAACCATCCAAATCAAAATAGAGAATATACCGACCATAAACCAAAAGTATACCAAGAGTATACTAAAGATATACTAAAAGTAAACCAACTATATAGCAATAATATACCACCATGCACACACATGTCATTATTTTCCTATATTATCATTACAACATATCCTCACATATCTAATACACAACAAAGTGGAACTCATTCCACAACATCTCACTAATTTATATATTCATTTAATTCCATTTTAGGAATACATAATAATATACATAAAAGCCAAGCATATGTACACAATATGCATTCATAGTTACTTACCTCTAAGTGCTCCCTACTTCAAAAAGGGTCTTCTTCTACTTATGAGTGCCTTCTTTTACTTTATCATGTCCTATACATAACCACATATCAATCTCATATAAAAATTATGACTCTTGCACCTAAATGCACTAGATGCACTCTAAAACCCAAGATTCAATATATCCAAATAATTCACACATAAGTCCAAAAATCATAAAAATATTACTGAAGCTAAAAATATGTGTCCACTTCCAATTCCAATTAGAATTACTCACTTTAGACATGTATGAAATTAAATATGGATTTTTGAGTGAAACCGGCCAAAACAGAGTTGATAGCATGAGCACAAAAATGTCAAGCTGTGCCAGTCACCCTTAACAGCAGAATCAGCTCTGCCTCAAAACATAAGAGTTGTAAAAGACTCTCTGAAGTTTTCAGAGCATCAAACCTTGCTCAAATCAGAATTCTACCACTCTAGATATGGTCAAAATACTAAGACTGATACGTGAAGAAAATAGAATCCGAATTCACAACTCCAAAACCTAACTTCAAATAATCACAAATAAACACAAGGCTTACCAAATTGATGCTCAAATAACTTCTAGATTTCCAATAGATCCTCATATTGATTGCTAGATGGGTAGAGAAAACTCACAATCTCCCTAAAGCTATCAAGAAATTCTCTTCTTCTATTTTTCCCAAGTTCTCTACACCATATACATATACATACACTCACACACACACTCACACATTGACCAATTAAAAACCACCATTTGCCCCCCTAAAGCCTCTTCCCAATTTAATACATAATTATCACTTAATATAATAACTAAAGAATAACAATTAAATCTTTAGATATTTACTAACAAATATCACCAAATATCCCATTAACTCCTTAATGAAATAGAATATTACCAAATAACCCATAACTTTTTATTATAATAATTAAGTCCTAACTTTCCTTGCAATTGGGTCCCTCTCTATAATATATATACGTACCCAACTTAAATGCCATACAAATCTCTACTCCACATATCATGAAAATATAATACATGAACAGTGAATCTAAAATACGGGTGTTACAAGATGAGTTCTTAGAACATTTAGAGGCTAATAAATTAGAGAAAGTCTCACTTTCTCCATCATTGCCCTTTCCTTTTGTCTTAAGAGACTCAAGAAACTCAGGACAATTCCTCTTCCAATGTCCTTCACCCTGGCAGTGAAAATACTTTCCCTTGTCTTGCTCTTTCCTCACGGTGGCCTGGGCTCGACAACATTTGCCTTGCCCTTATGTTTGGCTATTCAACCCAAGGGTTTGACAACACTTGTCTTGCCCTTATTTTTGTCATGTATGGTGGACAGTGGGTTTGATGGTCTCATGTTATCAAATTCTGTAAAAGGTAATAAGATTGATTAGTTGTATGTCATTGTAATCATCATTAGATTTGGTCTTTAATCATAATGGGCTCCCACTAACTTGGCGAATCCTTCACTTCCAAGTAGGAAACAGAAATCCCTTATTGGATGGATTTCGAGTGCCCTGCCAGTCAACTTTAACAGCAAAATCAACTCTAGCTTAAAATACAAAAGTTGTAGGGGACTCTCTGAAGTTTCCAGAGCATCAAACTTTGCTCAAATCAGAGCTCTACAACTTAAGATATGGTCAAAACACTAGAACTGATGTATGAAGAAAGCAGAACGCGAATTTCCAACACACAAAACCTAACTTCAATTAACCAAAAATAAATACAAGACTTACCAAAATGATGCTCAAACAACTTCTAGATCTCCTATAGCTCCCCAAAAATGATTGTTAGATAAGTAGTGAATTATCACAATCTCCCAAAGCCTCTCAATTTTCCCTCTTCTTCTTTTTATACCAAATTCTCTACACAACTCTCCCACACAAACATGTATATATACTCACATAATCTCCACTAATCACATTCCACCATTTTCCCTCTAAGGTGTCTCCTTCCATTAAATGATAATTTATCTCTTAAAATAATAATTTCTAATACTTTTAATTAAATATACATAATATCACCACAATATCACTTTACCCCCTTAATGAACTAGGATAATTACCTAATATTTCACAACTTCCTATTTTGACAAATCAATCCAAACTTTCTTAACAATTAAGCCCCTCTTCACCAATATACACATACTCCACTTAGATGAAATCCATAACTCTACTCCACATATCATGAAAATAATATACATGAACAGTGCATATGAAGATACGGGTCCCCTTCCCCAAGATTAATTTATTATTATTATTATTATTATTATTATTATAGCAAATTCCCTTCTCCAAGCTAAAATATATATTTATTAATATTTTTTTTTTTACTTTAGTCCTCAAACTCCTCACTCCTTTCTCTTTAGTCATTCCTCAATTTTCTTTAGTTTAATTAAATCTTATCCTCTTATCAATTTAGTCCTTAAATAAATTTCTTATCCACCAATTTAAAATTAAATATTATTATTTAATCATACCAACTAGTCACCTCGAGGTCATGGATATTACATTATTCATTATTTTTAATAAAAATAATAATATTTAAATAAAAATAAACTTAAATCAATTATTGACAGTACAAAAAAATTTATAAAATAAAAAGAATAAATATTTAAGCTGATAAAAATTAGAATAAATATAAATAACTAATTTTTAAAATATTGCAAAATATGTATATTTAACTATTCAAACAGTTTGTCAGTTTTTTCATTCAGTCAATTAATTAAACATATTATTAAAATAAATTTTATTGTATAATTTTGAATTTTATATTTTTTTTGGTTACATTGAAGAATTTTTTGTGGTGGGTATACCGTTAGTCTTTTATTCTAAGTTTTTTTTTTTATTTTCATTGGAATTCATATCATTATTTGATTCTATGCGTATTGTTAATGGATCTCTGTTTTGTTTAAGAAAACAATTGAGAGATTATTATTATTATTATTATTTGTCAAAAAAATATTTTTTTGATTTTATTTTTTTATTATTTAGAAGTTTGTAACTTTTTGTACATTTTTATATTTTGTGATTTTGAAATTTTCAATTTCATAAAATTTATAGTTTTTTGCACATGTAATTTTTCTCTGCTCAAATATTTAAAAAATTAAAATTTTATAGCCATCTTTTTCTTAAAAATTTTTGTTTTCAGCTACTGCCAATCATTTCTTAAATCAGCGCTAACCCTTTGTTATTATTTATTTATTTATTCTATTTATTTTTTATGACATTTTGAATATCCTTTTATGGATTTTAAATATGTCTCTTTTGTAAAAATTTTTACTAATATTTTTACAATCAGACTCATTTAAAAATTTGAAAGTCAATTTACAACTAATCAAAATTATTAAATAGAGCATATGAATCACCAAATTGCATATTAAAAGAGTTCTGTTAATGCGATTGAAAATAATGATAAAAAAATCTTACGATAGTGAGATTTTAATTTATACTTCTTAATTATACTTATATTTATATTATCATTTTATCAAAAATGCATCTTTAACTTTTAATAAATCAATAGTTCACTTTTTTCTCTTCAAAAATTAAACTTTTATATAATTTAATAGAGGATAAAAAGAAAAGTTTATATATGATAGTTTTAGATGATGATATAAAAAAATGTTTGCAACATATTTTTATTTTTAAAAAAAAGGACTACTAATAAATCTAATTTATATTATAAGATGTTGATTAAAACTATAATTATTTTTATCATTGGAAAACAAAAAAGTATGATGCGTATTAAATTTTATTACTAAAATAAAATTATAAATACTAAGATATTATAAAAATAATAAAATGTTCAAATTAGAGAAGTTTTATGGGCTTATACTTTATTATTATTAAGAGAGTAGGGACCAAAAAAATATAAACAAAATATCTTATGGTTTCAACTCTAATCACTTATTAACTTATAATTTTAACCCTAACAAACTAGTATTCTATACTTCAAATCGTTAGCAAATATAGCCAAATCGTTAACGCCATTAAAAATGATGACATGACAGAGGGTATTATAGTCATATCACTATTTTGAGAAAAAGAATAAATATCTAGTGGTTTTATATTTTAACTTGTGGTTTATATTTATAACAAATTAGTACCCTATTTTACAATATAAAAAATAATATATTTATTTATTTATTATAACAAATATGAAAAACATTTTTTATAGATGATTTGTTAGTGGTTCAATCAATTTTTTTTTAATTTTCATATAATTTTATAAGAATGTTAATTTTTATTTTCCTATATATATATATATTAATTTGATCAGTTTCAAAAGTTATGTTATTAATGCAATATTAATAATTTTATAATAAATTATAAATAATATTCAACTTTTAAAATTTTGTGTATTTTTAATTTAATTAATTTGAAACTTATATTATTAATAAATTATTAATAATTTTACAATGGAATTGAAAAAATTTAATTTAAGAACTATACATATTTTGAAATAAAACTATATTCATTAAAATATTTTTGAATTGTGTATAATATGCCAAACATTAACAAACAATATAATTAAAGAAAAATTGAATTGATAATCATCGATAATTCTCCTTTAATTGGACCCAATATTTTTTTTTTTAGTTTTTTGATATGATACCATAATAGTGATAAAATGATACGTACTTGTTTTGCTTCGGTTTAAATGTTTTGATTGGTATTTAATTTTAATTATTGTAAAATTATTAATAATATAAGTTTTAAATTATTTAAATTAAAAATACAAAAAATTGTATATCATTTATTAGTTATTATAAAGTTATTAATATTGTAATGACATAAATTTTTAAATTGATCAAATATATATATATATATATATAAAGAAAATAGAAAAATAAATATTTTTATAAAATTATATAAAAATTAAAAAATTGATTAAACCATTAAGAAATTATTTATAAATTTTTTCATATTTATTATTATAAATAAATAAATAAAATATATTATTTTTATATTATAAAATAGAGTATTAATTTATTATAAAAACAAACTACAAATTAAAATATAAAATTGCAGAAGTATTTTTTTCTCAAAAAAATATATGATTGAAATACTTTTCGTAACGTCACTTTTTCCATAAATAAATAAAAGATTGAACATCACCGATTGAGTGTTGTTGTGCACATGCTCTTCTGCTTCCCTTCACTTCACTTCCACTCTTACTTTACCTAACAATTTGCTTACGTGGCAAGTAGTGACGAGGATACCATCATGGAAATCTTCTTGTCGTCAAAGAAAACGACGCAATGCTCTGCGCTGTCTTTTTTTTTTTTTTTTTTGATATACGGAGATTAACCACCAACGCCTACTTAAGGGCGGACCACAGGAAATCAAGGAGGGGAGGGGGATTTGAACTCCCGACTTATCAACGGGATGTCAAATGCCCAAGCCATTAGCCTCTTATTCTTTTAACTCGTATTTAAATAAAACATTACATAATCTATTAAACAAATATCATGTACACTTGAAGTCTAATTAAAGTGGCAATAATCTTTATTATTGAAAGAGAGATTTTGAGTTTAATTTCTCTCGCCCCACACTAGTTATATGAGATATCACTTTACAGTGGTAGCCCACAAAAATAATTTTTAAAATATATTAACTTCTAACAATTAACAACTAATTGTTTCTCTTCTCATTCCGATAATACCGAGTTCTGTATCACCTGTAAAAAAAAAAAATTATATTATTCTCTCTGTCTTTTTTAATTTTCTCTCCATTGCAGTAGTTTTATAGGTGGTTTTGGCCAAAAACCACCCAATCTTCCTCTTTTTTTCTTTTTTTATATTTATTTTGCTCTTAATAACATGGATTGAAATTATAATTTTTAATCCTAGTTTATTTGTTTTAGTTTTTATGGTGTCTTCAATCAAATCTTTAGATCTAGTTTGAAGTTATAAATTTTCTGTGATTTTGTAGTTGGATTTTTCCAATAGAGCGTTAAATTGGTCGATCTTGATTGTAAGAATATGATATATTGAAGAAAATTGTTAGATTCAGCTCCAGTCATAACACTTTAGTCGTATCGGAAGAGTAGATGTCGATCATTAAGAGTTTTTCAGTATTTTATCGCCTAAATTCATATTATATTTGTGCTTTCTGTACTATTTTAGGTAAATGATATGTTTAGTTGTAAGTTTTTAGATTGAGTTATGTGTTGTATATGTATCATCAATTGTATGTAACTCTTTCACAAATAAATGAAATTTCATTTCTGATAAAAAAAAAACCATATTATTACTAAAATTTTGTTATTGTATTATAATTTAATATCAATACCAATTAAATACAAAGTTTACTTTTTTTTTTCTTGATTATCAAAATTTGTATTTAAATTTTAAGTAGTTGTTCATAATTTTAATTTTAGTTTCACAATACTGTTGTTTTTTATAGAGGTCAAATTTTTTTATCAAATAAAAATGTGATTTTTTTTTAAATATTTTTAGATTTCTATGTATTTTTGCTATTTAAAACCACCATAAGAATAATATAAAAATTTAAATTTTATAATATTAAATAAAAAATCGTAAATATTGCAAATCATGTATTTTATAATAATAAAAAAGCTAAAATTATAAGATATTAAAATGTAAAAAAATTATTAATAATAAAATAATAAAACTATATTATTTATATTTTATACTTATCAATTATTGAATTTTTCATTGATAAAAATTATAATAAATAGTTTTAAATATATTACTATGTTATATGTAAAAAATAGAAAAATGTTATTAATAATTTTTATGAGTTAAAAGACATTATTTTATTTACTAAAACCAATTAAAAATGTACACTGGAGACCAAAACTGCAACTCATTTATATAGTAGATAAATCTTACTAATTATTTCAATTCAAATCTTTTAATTTATGAAATCAAATTTAATATGAAAAAGTTAATTAAATTAGATCTGATAGCAAACAGAGAAAAAAAAAAAGGAGGAAGGGATCATAATCAACAACAAAGTAGAAATAAAAGTGAACATAAAAGGCAAATAACACTTGTAGAATGTAATTTTAATTTTTTAATTTTTTTTTTGTATTTAAGCTAAAATTAGGTCATTTTTTCTAAAAAATAAAAATTAAAATCTTATCAGATTAAAAAGAAAAAAATTTGAATGAATTTAAATTTTTTAGTTAACATTGTTATCTGAATCGGTGTCAAAAGGCCAGCTTTTGCTAAATGCCAACCAGCGACACTCATCTATAAAAACCAGTACTTTTTCCACCTCTTTCTCTCAAATTTTCAACCACTTTTTTCTCCTCCTCTTCCTCCATTCTCTATTTTTTTCTTGTAATTAATTTCCTACTCTAATTCTTGCTACATTTTTTTTTTTACTTAAAATCAAATCAAGCCAAATGCATTTCCAGTTCAGTAGCTGAATTTGATTTGAATATTTTGGTAATTTTGTGTGTTTGTTATTTATTTATTTTTGTTGTAGATCTTGAATATGTCGAAAGCCGGCGCATTTGATCTCGCCACCGGCGTCGGCGGTAAAATCGATAAAGACGACGTTCTCTCCGCCGTCGAGAAGTACTCTACTTTCGTTCTCTCTAGATTTCTTGTTGAGTCATTTTGCATGCATATGCATTCTTCTCTCTCTAGAATGAGGCGCTCGTTTTCTCTCTCTAGAATTATTATTATTATTATTATTATTTTTTTTTTGCTTTTGTGATGCTGAAAAAAAGGAATTTATTTATTTATGGGTGATTTATGGAATTTAATTGGGAGTGATTAGATATGTGAAAAGGAGATTTACTTGCTTATTGTTATAAGTCTGAATATGAATATGAATCATTGGCTGTCTGCCAATGCTAATGAGATGATAAGCACACACATTCTGTCAGATTTTGACATTTCAACTATATATTTCTTAAAACAACTCTAGAGAAATTGGATGGATGGCAAAGGCTCATTTTGTACTATGTTTGCTTTTCTTGAATTTAAAAAGAAAGGCATATTATTTATTATTATTATTATTAAAGAAAGGTTTTTGGGCTAGAGGTTTGATGTTGATTCTGGAGTGATATTATAGACCTAAAAGCCATTTGTTGAAGACATAGGATATGGAAACATGGTAGTAGAAAGGGCAAAGGTGCATTTACGCCCCTAATGTTTATACTTATCGAGGAGCACATATGCCCCATACGTTTTTTTTTGGACCATTTAAACACAAAATTATGTTTAAAACATCACAATTTCCATATACCTATCACCATCATTCGCCCAAGACCACCATCTCCCACAACCATTACCGTCACAGCTATCCATCAATACCACCACCATCACCATTACCCATTAGTTGTTGGTGACTGAGTTTGATGGCCTTTCGAATCTTTGAGATTATTGTCTCTTCTTTTTATACTTCTTACTGCTTTGCATATGCTATTTTTCTTTCCCTCCGGATCCATTGAAGTTGCAGGCACTGTTTGATTTAATGTGCTAGGTTTTCTTTTTTGTGGGTGTATTTTTAT
>CATIWO010016302.1:0-22978 GCA_949673435.1 Macaranga tanarius | reverse complement strand
AGCAAAGAATTAATTATGTTTATGTTTATAGTTCCACTAAAATAATCATCTCTCGATGCATTATCTTAATTAGTATCATGTCAATGCTGGCCAAACACAAACATGCATTAATATCAATAAACATAAATTTGCATAAACAAAAGATTTGTAGAAGAGAAGAAATTTTGATTAACTCATGTTCAGATCCTTAATTCCCTAATGAATAAAACCTAGCCTAACATAATGAAATTAAATACTGAAAAGAAGTAAAAGAATTCCATCACCAATTACAAGAAATTAGAGGAAGAAAGTAAGAATTAAATCTCTCTATATCTCAAATCTTCAATCTTCAATCTTGCTCCTTGATAATGCCTATTAGAATTAGGGTCTTTTTCTATCTTCCGATCCCCTTCTTAATGCCCTGCTAATGCTTTTATAGTCCCCCTTTAATTCTCTCTCGATTAGGGTTACAAGAGTTTGATTTTATCTCATCTTCTTCCACCAACACGCCCGTGTCTCTCAGCAACACGCCCGTGTCTCGCATAGTTCTAACATCCGGGCATCAACACGGGCGGATCCCGAGCCGTGTCTCAAGTGTGTAAAATTGGCAGAGTGATACACGGGCGTGTCCAGGGTCCTCAAATCTTCCAAAGAGATACACGGGCACAAACACGCCCGTGTTAAGATCAAACTCCTTGTTTTCTTTTAATTTTGTCATTATTCACTCCTAATCTTCAATGAATCCACTTCCAACTTTTATTAGCGACCTATAAACACAAAATAAAAATAAATAAACTATCTAAACACAAATTAACACAATTAAACATAAAATTAACACAAATAACCATATAAAATATAACAAAATATACTCTAATCACTTTCTAACAAAGAATTAGACCCATACATTATATCTAAAAATCCACTCTTTGTTTGAAATAACCTAAAACAGTCTTCAAGTAAACTCAAGTAAGAGTATTTGTGAGGACATACATTACTGATTCTTTTCTCTTCATTTTCATATAGAAATACCAGTTCATATACTTCAGCAAAACACATCTGCAAAATAATTTTTAATAACATTAATCAACCTAACTAACGATGCAATAAACACAAACAATTTTCAGGTTCTTTGAAAGCGTTAAACATCAAAATGTATAATCATTTAACATACATTAGCTGGTCTGTCAGTGTTTTGCACAAGTTGATGTTTTCGTCAACTGCTCTTGAATCAATACATTCCACTGGCAATTAAAAAAAGGAATTGGAAGAACTTGAAAAAAGAATTAGGGTTCAGAAGAGAAATTCAATATGAGAATTTAGAAAGATAGGAATTGAAAGAAAGTGAAAAAGGAATTAGGGTTCATATTTGAAATTGGCAAATGGAAGATAGTGATAAAGAAATGAGTTAGGGTTCAGACAATTAATTATAATTTTTAAATTTTGGGCGTTTTGGTCTTTACACATGCAACTTAACCATAACATAACCTAAACCTAACAGAAGTGGTTAAGTATAACAGGAATGAAAACTCGAGGGGGAAGATATTCGATTTTCAAAAATGAGGGGGTAAGGTGTTAATTAGGTCAAACCTCAGGGGGTAAAAAGTAATTTGCTCTTTTTTATATTATAAATTTAATAGGGATAAAAAAGTAATTTGGATAAAAAAAATTTTGTTTCCAATTACGGACCTAAAATAAAATTAAAAAAGACAATGATATCTATAGTGACCGACGTCATTGTAGAGCTACTATATAATAATTTTTTTGAAATTTACTCATATGCCCCTCAGCTTTTTTCCATGATACAAAGGCATAATATTTTACTATATAATAATATTTTGCAAGCAAATTTTTTTTTTTTCTCTCTTTTTTATGTATCTGTTCCTTTTGACAAACATCCATTCTTATTATGACCTTATCTGATGTCTTCAACCATGGCCACAGCTACATGTTTGTTTGCATCGTTTGAACGTTCACGTTCGCTCTTCTTTTCGATGTCTTTGCTCATCCATTTGTATTGCTTCAGAGACGGTGCAAATGACATACTTTATTAAAATAGGTTCTGTTCTATATGTATATCAGAACAGGAAATGGTAAGTTGAAAATCTGAAAGAAAACAATTTCTGGGTGATCATTTAACCAGTGAAGCTGAGATTGTTACAGATGAGTGACTGCATCAATGCAATATTCTTATTGGGTGATAGTGCAAGTGTGCAGATATATTTGCATTGAAAATAGTCCAAGTCATCTGTATAACGAATTAGAAACTGCTTCAGAAAAACAACTGACTCAGGCTTGTCAACTAAAACATCACAATCTGAAAACAAATAAATAATCGTTTCTTCATCTTGCTAGTTGGAAGTCAATTTTCTGAGAAAATTTTGTAAAACATTAAGAATAGCATATATATATATATAGCTTTCATCAGGAAAGGACCGTCAAAACATGATAATTTATAATTAACAAGATATTGGGGAAGTAGTTGGGCTGAAAGTTCCATGAAATGTTATACAATCTGAATAAGCTTTAATTATATATGTAGCAAGTATGAAAGCAAATGTAAAATGGTTCTCATTAATGTAGTAATTTATTCATGTCAATGCATTTTCCAATTTGGTAAAAAACTTGGTCTGCATTTTGATGGTACACTTAAAAAAGTTTACACTTGTTACTTGTATTCCTTAAAACTATCAAATGTTCTTCTTGTTTCTTGCTCTTTTCTTTAAAGAAAATAAATTGACCTACTTTTCTTTGCTTATCTTTTCAAAATAATGAAGGAACTGGATTCATGTCATCTAAAATATTTTTTTAATACTTGCATAAAATTTAATATTGTATATGTGCGCATGTGAATTAAAAATAATTAATGTATAATATCTAATTAATCTTTTTTAAATGATCATACTAATGTTACAAACAAAAATCCAAACTAACAAATTCATTAGAATCCCCTAAAATAAAGTAAAAATTTGTAAAAGAAAAAAAAAAATTATCTAATTGATACAAAAGAACTACTTCTTTTTCAAAACCCTAGCCATAAGTGAGAAAAAATCTAGAGAGAACAAACTAGCAAACAACCCCTCCTCATTTTCATTCTCTTTTTTTTAGTTACTAGTTAATGTGTCTATTTTTACTTCTAATTTGATTTTTTGTTTAAATATGTTCTTTATGAGTTTTATGAGAATAATGGTAAATATGAAGTGAAGATTGCAAGACATTAATCTACGGTGTGAGTTTTCTATCATTTCCTTTCTTCCTCCGACAACATTCTTTAACTAGTCTTTCACATGGTATTGAAATGGTGTTTGGAGACTATAAGAGTCAAGCTAGAGTTTATACCAAACATTCTATCTCCACCAATATTAATATCTCTACATTATTAGAGTAAGAGAAATATTGGTGTTTTGATAAAGTTTCAAATGATAGCTTTGAGAAAGAGCTTGTCAAAACTTAGTTAAATTTCGTAAAAATTTACCTTATTTTATATATTTTTGAGCTAAAAATTTCTTTGTTATGTATCATTTGTTCTTACAAGTTTTTACTCATGTCAATGAAATCTTATCTTTGGAAAAAAATTGATACTGTATTAAACAACATAGCGCAAAGTCTTCCTACAAAAATAAAATAAAATCATATGATAATTTACTAATTGAATAATATTTCACTCAGATTTTATTGTACTACCAAATAAACAAAAAGTTTTTAAAAATAATAAAGTTAGGCACCTAAATGTTGAAAATTTGAACTTTGGTGTATAGTATTGTAAAGACGTAATATGCAACAATTGATATTAACTGCATGTTGTAGCCTAAAGTATTCATTCAATCTTAATGTTGTTTCACTCTGCCATTCATCATTCTTCAAACACGACCTTGCTCTGCATCTGTCATGGAAAGGCAACTACAGGGCACCTAAAAAGAGGTGAATGTATGGCAGCACATTTGAGACTGCTTATTTGATTCCCACTGATAACGCCCAAAAGTCTATACAACAACTATCGTTTTATCTTCCAGAAAACAAAGTTGATCTATAAATGTCACATGGCCAGCCAATCACTAACAAAAATACAACTGAAGCAAATTACATCAACAATAATTCAAAAGATTTTGGTCCTGAAAAATAAAAACTCAGTACCGTATATTGTAACTGTGCAATAATTCAACCACAGCGGAAACAACTCCCTTTCCCTCCAAAGAGATGTCCAAGCTTGGATCCTCAATCTTCCTACTCAGAAGCTTGTCAAGTTCTCCCCGCAATTTCTGCAAAATCACATCAACAAACCAAATCATTGGCTTAGGAAAGAAGAAGAAAATGATTATAGTCATAAGCTAGAAAAAAGTTTTACCCGTATTAACTCTATTACACTCTTTGATGCAGAGAAATGAAGGTAACCTCCAAGCATGTCAATACCTTGCCCATTTTTGCTAGGAATGAGATTACCACCAAACAGAAGCAGCGCATAATCTGATATATTCGTAGAGTCTCGGACAAAAATGCTGGTTGTTTTAACTTTTTCACTGTAAACCATGTATGGCAGGGGGAAGAGATGAACCCCTGCATTTACAGACGCAGGATGCATATCAACTTTTCCAACTTCTTTAGTGTAGAATGCTGTGCGCTTTCCTCTTCTTTTGCACTGCACAACATTTGGGTAAAGTCCAGCACAAAGGATCGCTGACACCATCTCCAAGTCATGGCTGTATTGATTGTAAGCCTGCATAAGGCATGCACATATGTTAATCTATAATCCAGCAAGTCTTCCTAATAGCATATACTACCGTCATTCTACAGATATATCTCAGAAGAAAAGATGGCATATGCACTATGCAATCAAATTAATGTTCATAGCATGGCATGAAAAATGAAATCTTCAATTGGAGCATAAGAACTTGAAAATCTATGATCTTACACTAGCGCCCTTGGATTTGTCCACAAATCCAATATCTGATAGAAGGTTCAAAAACTGTTCTCTCATATCCTCCATCATCCGCAAAGTTATTGGGGATAAAAAATTTTCCCAACAAAATGCTTTTTCATTTCGATTACGTTTTGCTTCCTTGTACCCTTCAAAAGCTTTAACAAGTGCAATGTGATCACTGCAGTAAAGAATATCCACATTTTTAAGCATTCTATAGAATCTAGCAACGCTTTCAGAATGGAGCATGATGGAAATAATTTTACAACAAAACCTGCAAGAATCACCAGCGAAGGATCTTTTTGCAGCTTCAGCATCATTTTTCATTTCTATTGGAAGAACAAATGGGTCACGATGTGCAAGAGCAGCAGCAATTGTTAAAGCAGAATTGAGGCATTGGAAGACACACCCCATCAGAAGCATCTTCCCGATGTTTGGGTCCAGGGGTAGTGTACACAGGTGTCGACCTGTTAGGCTTATTAATTAGACTACAGCTGATATCCCATAACCAAGAATATGAAAGGCGAGATAGAATAAAAGTCAAATAACACATACCAAGTGGAGTGAGCTCCTCATTATCATCTAAGGCCCCAATCGTTTTAAGGAGTTCAATAGCATTTTGAACAGAAAGAGGATCCGGTGGCTGAAGTGCCTTTGCCAAAAATGATCCCACAGCTCCAAGCTGCAAACTTTTGATGTCCAAGCATAGCTCTTGGAGAGGTGTTCGGAGAATTTCAGGTAACTGATACTGAAGCATCGCGTCATGGATAATTTTTGGATATAACTTATAACAAACTCCAGCTTGCACACGGCCAGCACGACCTCGTCTCTGAAATTTCACCAAATCAAGAAGATAATAATCTTTCAAATTGCGGATTCAACAAATGAATCTAGCTATAAATAAAGAAGCATGGGATTTTTAGTTCTCATTACGCTTTCATGGTATTGTATTACCAAATATAGTACCTGATGTGCTGAAGCCTTTGAAATCCATGATGGTGATAGACAAGCCAATTTGTTTAGAGCATCATAACTGGCTTCCTTTGCCTTTCCACAATCTACAACATACACAACATCATCTATAGTGATACTGCTCTCTGCTATATTTGTTGCCAAAACAATTTTTCTGCAAAAATAAATGGAGAGTCAAAAGTAAGGCATGAGGGAAAATCTAACACATTTCTCACTAGTGAAACTGCAAAAAGTGTTAGTAATGATTCATTTGACATTTTCATAGGATAAAAATTAGTGCAACTACACTGTGTGAACCTAATGACATACATGCCAGAATAGCATACAGTTTTAAAGGATAACTGCCAATATCAAGTCAACAGAGCATGTATATTGACCTTCTACTGAAGGTCTCTATCCCAAGGATTGTCTTGCCTCACACAAACTATATCCCCACCTCTGACTGGCATCTCACAACCTTAATTTCAGGCAAAAAGTCATTTACAAAAGATACTACAGAAATATCAAACCAACAAATTCAAAATTTGATCTCAGATAACCATATGCAACATGAGGTACCTAAGAATTTATACCTAAAAGCATGAGAAACGGCAGCATACAATTTGTTAGAAGCTTGTTTGACAATAGAATTATTAGACCACATGGTAGCAAGATTTTCTATTCAAATAATTGGCTATAATATCAAATAGATATATTGGTGCCTAAAATCATAATGTTTTCAACATGTTGCAATTTTATACCTAAATTTAAAAATTGGCAAAAGTAGCACAATTTGTGCATTTTAGTTGCAATTCTAGCACAATTTGAATTTGATTAAAATTAAAATATAAAATGCACACGTGGAAGATAAGGTGGTTAACTCATCTTAGACAAAGTGGGACCCACATGCCATATTTGCTAAAAATTAAAATATAAAATGCACATGTGAAAGATGAGGTGGCTAATTCACGTCAACCAAAAAGGGACCCACATGCCACATATGCTAAAAATTAAAATATAAAATGCTAGGTTAGCATATGTGGCATGTGGGTCCCACTTTGTTTGAGGTGAGTTAACCACCTCATCTTCCACGTGTGCATTTTATATTTCAATTTTGACCAATTTTAAATTGTGTTAGAATTGCAACTAAAATGTCAAATTGTACTACTTTTGCCAACTTTCAAAGTTAGATACAAAATTGAAACATGTCGAAAATATTGTAATTTTTGGCACCAATATGCCTATCAAATAATATCCAAATCTCTATGAGGTGCAATGCAGCAATCAGAAACTTTTCAACTTTATAACAAGCAATGATGGAATCCAATCAATAAAAAAAGTAGCATAACTAAATCAGTAAGGAGATCTCATAAATTTCAGCTCAATAGCCATTCATTTAGTTATCCTGAAAGAGCCAACCTCACTAGCTTGCTATAAAGAAGAAGAAATAGTCAAGAATCTGAGAACCCATGATTATAAAGTCCACTAAAGAAAAGAGGATTTCTCTCCTGTGCATTACTAAGGATGAATAATATAATTGCTTAAAGATATTTACCGCTTGTTAGGGGGAGGGCGGTCAAATATTTCACATTGATTAATGGTTGGCATTAAACCATGTAGCGGAAGGACAAGAAACTTGCTTTGGTCTCCCAAAAATTTGTTTCCTTTAATTTTGTCAAGTAGCTTGGAAATTTCATCCCAGCCTGTAAGGAATACAAGGATCGCACCATCCCCTTCATGGCGACAAATATATTCAATTGTTGCCTCCACCTACAAAACAAGTTTCAAAATAATCATAACCTTATATAAAATAACTTGACCAAACCTTGAAACAAGAGCTAATATTTGATATGAGTACAGTTAATAAATAGAATATGCAGTGTACTTAACACCATAGTACTATCTTTCAAACTTTATAAATAAACAGAAGCAAAGGACAGCATAATGTCCAATAAAACAATACATCAAAATAAGATACACACAACAAAGATGTCCTTTCAAAATGAAGCTTAAGAAGCAATGCCTTAAAAGTGATTTATCAAGGTACAAACCAGAACCAAGTCAAGTTGCGAACCCGACCAGGCTTCAAGAGAAAGTCGAGTAGATGAGCTGTAGTTCTTATATTCAGAATCAATATCAACATCCTGCACAAATAAAAGAAAATGTTCCAGTAAATATAAACATAAGTACAAAATCAGCTAACTTAAGCTGAAGAAAGATTTCCACTCCTGATACATCTAATAAGAGCAACAAGAAAATTAACCCAAAATAATAACCAACAAAATCAACAAAGTGCAGATCATCAGACAAAAAAATACAAATTAGTGAAAAAATTTCAAATGACTTTCATTCATGTTGCGATGTTTGTGAAGGTTTATAACTAATTTCATTAGTTTGATATTTACAGATTTTGACAACAATAATCTCCAATCAGTCATGGAGATGCAAAACTGGAATACGTGCGTGTATGATCATAGCCTACATGTAGATAATTTTTTTTCAGCAATTACCCTCCATTGTTTCTATTTTGTTCCTTAGAGGCATGAAACTGATTTAAGTTGAAGACAGCCAATGTAACCTAGATAAACTGTACTTTTTATAGATAAACTGTACTTTTTAAAGTGTTATGAAGGTCTACAGTTTTAGCAAGTAATACAACACGGTATTGATGATTCTCTATTGTAGTTTGAGACTTTTAACTTTTAAGTGTTATGAAGGTATACAGTTTTAACAAGCAATGTCTATCAATGATTAATTTGAACAACCTTTGCATCATGATAAATTAAATGTTAAACTCAGATAATACAGACCCAGAATTTTGACATATTAATCAAGTTTAATCAAGTTTAGATTACCAGACTGAAAGAATAAATACCAAAGCTACCAGTTGATGAAGTGCATAAATTATAGTTATTCCTGGAATACAATATGACACATGCATGACATATAATAGTCCTAGAAAGAAAAAAGAGTGGAATTATAAATTTTTTAGTTCAAACTGCAGCATCACCTCAAATAATTCAGTTAAAGGATCTTTCTTTGAATCTTGCTCCCTTTTCCTTCTCCTTTGTGAATTGCCTCGGAAGCTGTCAACGTCAGATTGAATTTCATATCGAGATTTCTCCAATATGTCTTCTAGAAATAAATCTGTCACTGGGAAAGTCAACCCCTGCAAAGGTATCAAAAAATCTAAGTGAATAGGCAATGACGAACAAGCATGATCACTCCATAATTAACACATTTGGGAAGAAAAGGTTGCTCGAATGCAATGAAACTGGAATGACTATATTTACCGGTATATGAATAGTTTGGGCATTTCCAAAGTATTTTGAGAACAATTCCGCATTAATGGTCGCACTCATTAGAATAAGACGCAAATCTGGACGCCGAGGAAGAAGATCACGTAAAATAATTAATAAAAAGTCCTCATTCATGCCTCTTTCGTGAATTTCATCCACTAACAAATGGCTTACACCCATTAAATCAGGATCCTGAATCTGTAGTTCAGCATCAAATTTAAAATATGCAGAAAGCAAAATGTTAGAAGCATGCCATGAACATAAAAGCTCCTATGGGACTAAAAGAACAAAATCATGAATAATCAAGAGAGCAGAAAGCTCAGAAATTAGAACATCAATTATTTCTGATTCCAGAAATCTATGTACAATTCACTTTCAAAATAAACATGACTCACAATTTCACAAGGTAGCCAATAAAGTTGCGCTGACAAGTTTATACAATAATTATAAAGGTGCGTTCCAAGCAATTTCCTAGTCTAGTAATTGTTAAGAGCTAAGCATGGGTACAAGACTTAGGAAGAATAAATAGCATAAAAGGCTCAAACAAGATGTGGAAGATCCATGAGTAACAAAAATTACCAACTGCCGCAGTAGAACACCAGTGGTGCAAAACAGGAGACGGGTTTGAATAGAGTGCTTTGCCTCCAGACGAATCTGATAACCAACAGTTTCACCAAGATTCTCACCCCTTTCAGAAGATATTCGAGCTGCAACAGATATGGCAGAAATGCGACGAGGTTGTGTGCATATTATGTTGCAATCAGCACCACGAAGGCGTGTTATCTCCTCTTCCAATATATACTGAGGGAGTTGTGTTGTTTTACCACAACCTGTCTCTCCAGAAATTACTAAAACCTATGATTTTCAGAAACTGCTAATTAGAAACATATAAAAATCACTGCTATCTTCCCAACTATTAAGGTTTCTTCTTTCAAAGGAGAGTGAAATTTCATTAAAATCTTAAGGGCATGAATTATATAACCCTAATATAAACTGTCTTTCTAATATAAGATGTAACATGCAAAAAGCATATCATTTTCCCAAAATGGGTAGGAGCTGTTAACACCTCTGGCAATACGGTGGCAAAACATTCTGATGTTAGTAAGTACCTTCTACTGTACATATTGGTACAAATATTAGTTTGATAATCTTAATACTGAACAATATACAAGATGGGAACACATAAAATTGCCTAGCAATAAGGTCTAATGCTAATACATTTTGACATTTGTTATTACTTTCTAATATATATTTTGCTACGAATACTTTTGATACTGAATAGCGTACAAGATGAGAACACATAAAATTGGCTTTGAATTTCATACCTGAACCATGTTCATCTTTCTAATTGGTAATAAATGAAAGAACATGAATAACACAGTGGTAGAATTGATTCCAAGAACACAAAATAGTTTGGCCTAATTCATTACAAATATTAATATAAGATATTCACAACTTGATGCAGAAAAATAAAACTCACCTGATTTTCAGCAACAGCTTTCAGAAACTCGCCTTTCATTTTGAATGCAGGGAGCTTTTCCCTAAAAGACCGCATCTCCTTCACACTATCACTTGCCTGAAAGTTTAAAATGACAGGGTAAATGATTTAAATCCTGGCATACCAATTGAATAGCAAGGTAAACAACCACCAAAGTGCAACCAGAAAGATATCTTTTTTTTTTTTTCACTTTTTAGCATTTGCAGATAATAAAATTTAATAATACCATTTCGCAAAAAGATCAGCCAATTTACCATTATTTTATCTAGCTGCTGCTTTAACTCAACACTAAGCCTTTCCTTAGCAGCATCTGTGCAAGACACAGATTTTATTATCTTCGAACCAGCCGACGGCTGTTTTGCCCCCTGACCAGATGATGCACCAGAATCATTTGCAGGTGCTGCTCTCTGCGTGCTGTTCAATAGATTTCCAACTCTCCTCTCAGTCTCAGTAGACATGTGAATCTGCAGAAAGATCACAATTAGAAGATTTTCACGCAACAACAACAACAGTGAAGTTTAGTATAATTGCTAAGCTATACCTCTTTCTGCGTGGACCCATGGCGCTCATCAAGATCAGCCCGATAATCTGGTAACGGAACTTTGCTAACCACAAGGGCCTTGCCTTTATTATATGCATGACTTCCTTTCCACAAGTACAAAAATAAAGAAAACAAATTTACAACAAGCACGAACACAAGATCACATTAATCAAGATCTACTTCAACTTATTTCTTTTGGCATGCATGTTTTGATTATATTTTTTAAAAAAATATTCATCATACTAATTCCACAAGCCATATATAAAAACATGGTGAGCATTTAGAAACACTTACAAATAAAGGCCTAATTCATAGGCCATATCAGACAATATTTGTTGGTCAGCACGACTGTAATTACGCTTAATTATCATCTCCTGCTCCCCTGAATTCTTCATTTTCTGCACCTTATCCCACCATTCGTTCTCGTCAAGAACTTCCATCTGCAAAAAATGACATGAAATCCTTAAAGTGCAATCCTTAAAGTACTCGAAAATTGAAAAATCCTTAAAGTGCTCGAAAATTGAAAATTAACTTTCTAGCTACAACTATCTGCTGTCTCATTAAAATTTCTCTCTCTTTACATTGAAAAGTCACATTTTGTTTTCAAATTTTCATTTAGAAACTCATCATCATTTGATACAGTATCCTTTGTGCTCTAACCTAGCAACTAATAAGCACATAAACCAATTAAAAACCCTAAAAACAAAATCAAATACAAATTGAAATGCAATCAGCCAACTAATAGCAACTACCTCAGCAGCTTGCTGTCTCAATCGCTCAGCTCGCCACACTGGATCCCACCACCGTTGCTCACCGCGTCCTCTGCCACCTCCACCTCTTCCTCCTCCTCCTCCTCCTCCTCCTCCTCCGCGGCCAGTGGCGGTGCCACCTCCGCGACCGCGACGACCGCCCTGGAAGTTAGGACGGTGAGACATAGCTGTAGTTGAGATGCGGCAACGAAAATGTGGTGTAGTAGTAAGCGGGGGTAGCAATAAGAGACGTTTACAAAAGAAAGTGAAAGCAAAAGAGTTTGCGCAGAGTGAGCGCATGCTAGAAGTGCTGTTGTTATTTATGTTCGCCGCAACAGCAACTGAAGCTGAACCTAATAATAATAATAATAAAAGAAAAGCTAAAGCCATTTTTTTTTATTTAGTTTTTTCTTATTAAATATAATTATAAAAATTATTTTTTAAAAAACATGATTAGAAAATTTTAAAAAAAAAGTGTATATCCTAATACTAACCTATTAATACTCATGAAATATTTGGTTTAACTAAATTAATTACCTGAGATTTTCAAATCAACAGCTATCAGCTGCTTTTATTTAAAATAACTACGGATTTAATCAACTCTATTTTAGATTTTTTTTATCAATAGCTAGCTTATTTAAATTTATTTTTTATTTAAACTATATTATTCCTATTATAAATAACTAATAACAAATAAATTTTTTAAAACTAAAGGCATATAATTAGTTATTTATAATTCATAATAAAATGAATATTACTTTAAATTATAATTAGTAATTAAATAATTGTAAAGTTTATATCTATAATTTTTAAAAAATTTGTACTAAAAAAATTTATATTTTAAAGTTAAATTTATAAATTGTCTCTTATAATTTAATAATACATAAATTAAAGATAATAAAGTATTATTATTAATATATATTATTTTTAAATAATTTATATAACTAAAAATATTATTATTATTATAAATGTATTAAATTGTATTTAAAAGTAAATTATACCCAAAAATAGTTTTTTGACATATTAACAATAATTGCTAATAATATTTTATCAAATGGCTCATTTTTTATTAACTATCAGTTGTCAAGAGGAAGGCAATGAACACAACATAATCATTGCTCTATCTTCATCTTTAATATTCACATCAAGTCGCGCTAAATCTGTGATTATCTTATTGAAGACGTTCACGTGCTGTGCCAAATCTGAACCTTCCTGCATCTTCAGCCCATAGAGTCTGCTTCAGATACAGCTTATTCGTTAGGGATTTGGACATAAATTACATCTCTAATTTCTTCCATACTTCTCCTAGGGATTTCAAAATCATTACGTGATATATAATTTCATCTGCCAGACATAAATGTATGGTTCCTGCCGCTTGCTGTTGCAATTCTTCCCAATCTTCAACCTCTATACTTTCTGGTTTCTGTGGCCGCAAAGCTTTTAGAATTCATTGTTGCGCCAATAGATCTTTTGCCCTTATTTGCCACAATCCAAAATTACCAGTTCCATTGAACTTCACCACTTCAAATTTTTCACCGGAAATAGCCATCTCAACTCGCTCTGATACCACTTATTGAGAAATTATGCTATATAACAATAAGAATAATCGACGAAGCAAGAAAATAAAAAATATAAGAATTTAACGAGGTTCGGCAATGTGTCTACATCCTCGGGAAGGGAGCAGCTGATTTCTTATTAGATTTCAGAGAATCCATCTCTTAGGTTATATATATATATATATATATATATATATATATATATAACCCATGGTACATTTATAAAATTACCTTATACCGTACTGCATGGGTGTTGTCTCGCACCCCAAACCCACTTAATATGTCCCTTTTTTCGGTATATGAGCTATACACAACAGTTTCTAATTAAAAAATACATAAATAATTATTATACCACCTTTCGAATTCCACTAATGCACTTTCTCCCATTTTATAGGATTTTTTAACAATTTATTCTACTATACCTTTATCTAATGTTACTATATAATTTTTTTTCTATGTTTTAGATGTTTTACCTTATTTTTTCTAAGTTTGTCCTATTTTTTAGTTTTAATTTACTAATTTATATTTTTCAACTTCAAACGTAACTTTTGCTAAAAAAGCAAAAAGCAAAATGAAAATGTATATATATATATATATATATCATTTATACATATTTATTTATTATAATCTATGTGTTGGTGCAATTTTAGCTAGACTAGGTTTGAGCGTGCCAGGAAAGAATAATTCCCCAAATGAATTCTGACTTTTTCAGACGGGTGTGGATTTCCAAGCGCCTTTACCACAATTTGCTTGAGTTCCAATGAATTTGTGAATATGAAAAACTGTAAAAAGGAAAATTTTGCTTGGGGTAATGATAAATGAGCTTGGAAAAACGATAAACGAGCTTGGAAAAATGATAAACGAGCTTGGAAAAATGATAAACGTGAATTGTATTTAAACAAAAGAAAATACAATATTGCTAAGAAAAATATAAAAATTACCAAAAGCTGTAGAAAATGACTATTAGTTGAACTAATGATTTGGATTAATTGGTTGATTGATGATTTTTTGTTGATTGATTGTTGATGTGCTGATGTCTCTCTTTGCTGCTTCTTGCCTTCCTTTTATAATTCTCCACCTTCTTACAGAAGTCCAAATTTTTCTTTAACCTTTCAATAATTACTTTCATTAATTTCTATAACTTGCGTCCTTTGGTGCTACCTCCATCAGCTCATCAGTACAACGTTACTCTCTCTAGTTTTCTCTACAACTTTATTTAGCCAACACAGTAAATTCTTCACCAAGTAAATATAATTGGGCTGGACTTAATGAAATGGGTTCATTTTGGGTCTAAAAATTAATATTGGGTATAAATAATGCCTCCTGCATATAATTAGCTTAGGCCAAGCCAATGCTACTTATATGGTATAAATATATATTTCTCATTTTTTTTCTTCATTTTTCCCCTCACTTTCTCTTTCTCTCTTTTCAGGAATAGGCTAAAAAACATATTACGAGGTGCCAACCTCAAATCCATCTGCTAGCTCTCCTTATTCAACTCAAATTCAAAATCATAATCTTGAAGAATTAATATTCCTTCCTATTCTGGTGCATTTCTCGATAAAATTTTGAGCCAACTAGAAAAATTTTCAAAAATTTCCTATATCAAAACCCTTTAACTCTTCCTATTTCTATTTTTAATTCTCCATAAAATCCCTATTTCTTTTAAAATTCAAAACCTTTTTTTTCCTTCTTCTTCTTCTTTTCCTTTATTTTCTTCCTTACTTCCTTCACCATCACCACCGTTTGTCACTACCACCACTCACCCCACACGGGCCATCGCTGCGATGCTACCGCCATCGCCATTGGTGTCGTGCGAGGAGGTGATGGGAATCAAGCTGTTCATGTGCGGAAGAGAAGCTTGCCGCTACAGCTTGCACGAAGACCGGCGGGAGTGGAAGAGCCATTACATATGCCGTCAGTGTTAGCGCAGCCGAGGAGAAGTGGAACACTGCCATGCGTGAGGAAGAGCTCGCCACCACTACCGTCGTGCCTCCACCAGCTACTACCGCTGTCTTGGAGGTAAGAGAAGAAGTTACGGCAGAGAGAGTGAAGGCTACTGCCAATACTGGTGGAGCTGCTACCGCCGGCTCTGCTATAATTGTCGTGGACCAGTCTACTACTTTCAGTGGATTTGAAGCATTTTCTGCTTCCCCCAGTGCTTTCTGCATTCTAAACAAACCTACTCTCAGGACTTACACTAGGAGGAAACAACATCCAAGTAACCCTCTTCTCCTCCTTCTGTATGTTATGTGATCTTTAATGAATTGTGGATGAATTGTGATGCATGTTGATGCCCTTGTTGTGAGAACTTGCTGGTTGTGATTATTTTAGTCTGCAGATTAAAACTGTATGCTAGAAATTTAGAAGAGATGCTGTCCAATTTTTGTCTTGCACAAATAGCATTTTCTTTATGTAATTTGATGATAATGTGCTGTTTAGATGCAATTTGCAAAAATACTTGTCATTGCACGCTATTTCCCCTACTGCATCCATGTCTAAATGTGTGTATTTTTGCAAAATTTTATCACAAGCCTAATTATTTTAGCAATTAATACCAAAATAATTATTTTTGATAATTTTCGGCCTAATTAAAAGAAATTAACTTAATAAAACCCTTTAATTTGGCCAAAATTTCACAACAAATTATTTTTAATGCTTATTTCTTGTTATTTCTTCAATAAACTGGCTTTTTAAAATTTGTTCCTCATCATCATCCTTATCTAAGCATTAATCCTTACATTACCCCCTATAAAAATATTATTTTCTATTATTTAGCATATTTTTGCCAAATATGTACCTTAACTTCACAAAACTCCGGAGATAATAAGCACTTTAAGGTATCTTATTATCCATAAGGCTATTTTAGCCCATTACCCCCTTACTTCTCCTTGCAAATTCTGTCTGATTTATTACTTCACACCATGCTCAACTATGTACCTTTCCTTTAAGAATTCCTTTGGGGAAATTTAATAAAATAGCTTTCTTATATTATTCTGACCCATTATCTCCACACTTCCCTAATAAATTTTGCCAAATCAGTCCACTTTTGTATTTTTGCATCTTTAGCTTAAGTGTTTGGGGAAAATGCCTCATAACTTCTATGAACCTTGGGGAAATGACCCTTATATATTTCATTTCATCAATTCATCACTAATTCATAAAGAATTTAAGCCAAATATTACTTCTAGCTTATTTCGGTTAATAAATTCTTGATTCCCCCAATGATAACTTCTCTTTATGAGGATAAGTTATTTGTATCCTGCAATATGTTTCTTTTTTGCTATGTCCACAATGGTAATGACCTCACCATTTTCTCTTTAAATTTATTAGGCAAAATGTCCTAATACTTCATCCACTCCTCCCTCAGATCCATTACTCCCTACCTTGGATCTATTACCTCCTGCTTCTTCTCATCAGACTTCTCGTGCAACTCCTTAGGTATGTACTTCCATTTCTTTTTAATCTTTACTTGTGCATTTTTATACCCTTGGCTTACACTTATTTGTTATGCTGTTATACATGATGTTAACTATTGGTCCTCTATTGATGATATATAGATCATGGCGGATCTCAAATACCTGGAGACTCCTTCAAAGGTTCCCCTATCACTTCTTTAACTTCAAATGATGCTTTAAGGCCAAGGACTTATTGAGGACTATCCTTAGCTTAGAGATGGGTACCCTCTAGAAGACCTAGAGATCCACAGTTCTTTCAGCTCTTATCACTTTAGAGCAGTATTTCAAGTCAACCACCATTACTGCTTTGAAGAACCATATCATATGAAGCTTCTCTTGCCTGAAGGAGTCTAGTGCAGCTCACTTGGCAACTTATAGCCATCTCAATCTTTTCCACTATGAGAAAGATACCTTATTTGATAAGCAGCTTAAAATGAAGTAGATCAAAGAAGAAGAAGCAGAGAAAAAAGTAGCCTTCCTCCAAGTTACCTCTAAATACCAGGATACAACCTAAAAAGCTCAGTCTATCAAGAGATCTCTGGACAGTAAGAAGGAAGCAGTCAAAGAATGGTTAAACCAGGAGGAAGAGGCTATGATCACTAGGCAGAAGTGCCTAAATATTTAGGAGGACCTCAGGGGTTTCGACTTTGACTCTCTCTGACTTGTTTATAGACTTTTATGATGTTTATGATGCATGTGATGTTATCTAGTATTTTATACTTTTGATATTGATTATTTGGAGTATGGATATTATGATGTACATCCTTGCATAAATGACATGATATTATAGCTATCACAGGGCTTATTTCTACTTCAGTTTAGATTTGTTGAGCATATTTTTATCTATATCACTGTACACTGTACACTTTGCATCACAACCATTCATTCTCATTATTAAACAGTTAAATTTCAGCAAAAATGTTGCCAAAATTTTATAAAATTATTGTTCACTTGCAAACTAACAAACTTCACACAAAATAAATAAATAATAATACACCAAAATTTAGCAAAACCAAATTTTATTTATTTACAGTGGCTATCAAGCTAACTTACACACCTAAAAAATAAAATTTTGCCACCTTATATACTAAGTGGCAAACTTCTAGCCTGAGGCCAGTTACCCTTTTTATTTATTTTCCTTTTATTTCCCATATAGTGGAAAATATTTCAGCACCACCTCCTTTTCTTAGCATTTTAGTATAGTTCCATGCAATACAACTATTCTCTGAACCTCCTATTATGCCTTTTACCCCCCCGAGTGTTCAAAATTTTAATAGTATTTTCTTCAACCTTCTGAATCATAAAATCCTATTTCTTTAGCTCGAATTTGGTTTCAGCCTCATGTTGAACCTCCTGCTTATTTTATCTCCTTTCAGGCTGAGAAAATTTCTGATGCTCTACCCTACACTGCTGTTTGTTTGGTGGAACCGATGGGGGCACCACAAATCTTGGTTGCTTCCTGTTGAATTTTGGTGGTAGCCTCCTGCCATCCCTTTTAGGCTTAGGTTTGTAGTTGTTTCTCAATATAACTGGTGTAGGAGACTTTTTCTCTGGTGTTGAGAACCTCTTATGAAGCACTGGTCTCCAGTAGCATATGAGCCTATTATAATTCATATTGGAAGGTTGAACCACCTTCTCTTTTTCTTTAATTTTGTTATTTAAATTCACATTGATATGATCTATTAATACTATTAGAGCCTCATTTTCTACCTTTATGTTTGCTTCCACCTTTGCAGGTCTGGGAGAAGGCACATAGTCAACCTTCCCTTGAGAAATCTATATAGGGTCCTAATGAAATAACATTTGGCCTTTAAAATTCTGCACTTGGCCATCAGGAATTGCTATTCATCAAATAGAATATTGCCCCCCGAGCCTTGCACCTGGTTTTGAGAATTTTATGATTAGCCTTGAGGAACTTGTAAATTGCCCAGGTGAAACGTTGTCTGACCTTGGGGTAATAGTATCTACCTTTGCTGAACATTAGCCCCTATGTCCTTTTCTTATTAAACACCCTTATGTTTGTGAATTCCAAGCTCAGAACTTGGATTTTCCTTATTACCACTAAGAACTAGATCTTCATCATTAGGCTTAATAGGAGATAAATGTATAGATTCTTTATAGGGTTGAACCATCACTTTTGGAGATACTTTAGGACTCCCTTTGCCTCAGATGCTTCAGATAGGCTTCATTCATCTTGGTAAATGAAGTTACTATCTTTTGCGAACTCTGGTTAATAGCACAGAAAGAATTCTGAAAAGTATTGTTCATCCATGCTATTGAATCTTAGACCTGCTTTATTTCTTTTAACAATATGGTTTGGGCATCAATGCCCTCAATAGTAGTTGCAATAGTATTAGAATTTTGGCTTGAATAGCCAAAAGCTGGTGCCTTGGTCCAAGTTTGATCCTGAGGCACCTATTCTCTATAAGTTTGTTGCATTTGAGCACCTATTTTTATAGGTGTTTTGGTCGGATTACCAACCCAAAAAATTTCTCCATTTTTAAAGTTGAACATTCCATTGGAATAGGTCCCACTCGGCGTGTCAAAAGATTATTGGTGCAAGAGGAGACTAATTCCCCAAAATAAATTCTGACTTCTTCAGACGGTTGTGAGTTTCCAAGCACCTTTACCATAATTTACTCGAGTTCCAACGAGTTTGTAAATTATAGCAGTAATAATTGATGAACAGTAAAATGACAAACTGTAAAAAGGAAAATTTTTATTGGGGGTAATGATAAATGAGCTTGGAAAAATGATAAACATAAATTGTATTTAAACAAAAGAAAATACAATATTTCTAAGGAAAATATAAAAATTGCTAAAAACTGTATAAAATGACTATTGGCTGAACTAATAATTTGGATTGATATTTTTTGTTGATGTGCTGATGTCTCTCCTTGCTGCTGCTTGCCTTCCTTTTATAATTCTCCACCTTCTTACAGAAGTCCAAATTTTTCTTTAATCTTTTAATAATGACCTTTATTAATTAATTTCTGTAACTTGCGACCTTTGGTGCTACCTCCATCAGCTCATCAGTCCAACGTTACTCTATCTAGTTCCTTCTGGAACTTTCTTCAGCCAACGCAGTAAATTCTTCACCAAATAAATACAATTGGGTTGGGCTTAATGAAATGAGCTCATTTTAGGCCTAAAAATTAATATTGTGTATAAACACTATGATAAATTTATTTTGTTATAAATTGAAAAATATCTTTTTAAGTTCAACAAATAAATACAAAATTCGGTATTTTCTATAGTTTTCTATAGAAAACTATAATTTTCTAAGAAAACTAAAGTTAGAAAACAAAAAACAATTCTCTATAAGTAAATAGTCCTTAAGAAGTTGTTTACTTGTGGAAAACAAGAGGTATTTTTTAAAAAAGTTTTCTAATGAAAATGAAAGATAAAATAATTTGTTCAAATGACATATTTTTGTAAAATTTTCAAAAAAAAAAAACATTCTAATAGAATTTGAAAACCTAAATTAAAGTATTTTCTAAATAAAAAACACGAAGGTTTTTAATTGTACCAGAGTTGGAATTCTAAGCAATCACATTTTTTTAAAAATTTTTTTATCTGCATTTCAAGCAATAACGGTAAGATATTTTTTTTTGTATATTTTTTCAAATTATCTCCAATGTTATTTTTTTTTTCAAATGTCTTTCAAATAATAAAGTTAAAATGGCATTATTTTGCATATATAATTTTAATTTTTTAAAACGTTATAATGTCTACTTTTTAGCATCTAATTTTTAGCTATAGTTTCACATTTTTCTCCTTTTTTTTTGTTATTTTTAACATAAACTCATTTATCTATAAATACATAAACTTATTCATATTTATCTAACTCTAATTCTAATTATATTTAGAAACTACTCTTAGTTACCTTTTAACTTATACTTCTTTCATTCTCATTTTTGTTTTGCTCTCTGTATCTTTTCTATTTAAAAGGTATGTATGTTATTTGTAATTTTTTTACTTTCAAAGAATTTATATTTTTAATTAATTTGTTTTAGATAACTTGTTTTATTCTTTTTATTAAGCTGCAGGGACTTTTTTTTTTTTTTTTATGAATGTGAAACTTTTGAAGTAAGGTTGAAGTCTTTGAATTGAATTGCTCAAAGTAAGGTAACTATTAACTGACAAATTATTTTATTTTCTCTAAATATTATTTATTTTTGATGGTGTCATCCTATCTCATAAGTGTTATTTAAATAGTGAAACACTGCTACACGTCTACACATCTAGTTTTTTTAGTCGAATTAAATTATTTACATTCTTTAAGAGAGATTATTAAATTAAAGTATATTAGATTATTTCAGTTTGGTTTTATTCCATTTGTAACTTTTTTTTAAAAAAAATTAAGTTAAACTATTATTAGTATTTATATGTTATTGAAAGTATTTATTTTAATTTTTAAATTTGATTTTAAATATATAAGTATAAAATATTGTATTGTAATTAAATATGGTATTTAAAAATTTCAATTTATAATACATCAAAAAAATTTTGATAATAATTTTAAAATTTTAACTTTAATTAAAATTTAAACTTGTAACTTAATTTACAAATATATTTTTAACATTATTAAATAAAACGAAAAGTTTATTAATAGTTAAAGAAATTAAATTATTTTTTATAATAAATATATCTCTGGTGTATATTAATTGTGTTAGAATTCGGGTTAGGTTCGCCCATGATGGGTTGAACCAAACCGAATAATTATTCTATTTATATTATATTTATTTATATTATAGTTTATTGTAATATAAAGTTAATTAAATAGAATTGTAACTCTTGGAAGAGTTACAACCCTTGTAATATAACTTTTATATATATATATATCTTTTTAATGATGAAAAAAAAGAAGTTAATAGATATATTCCTCTCTACAAATAAAACAGAAAAATTCTCTGCATATAAAAGAAACAAAGAGGTAGTAAATTGAGTTGTGTAAATCATAGTGCAAATTTTAATAATTTGCATTTTGACTTGGCATTGAAGAAATCAAACTTTTATGGTATCATCAAGAGGTTAGTGTTCTAAACTTATTTTAGTTTATAATTCCACAATTTTATATTGGTATCAAAGCCATGTTGATGATTCCCATGAGAATTTGTTGATTAAATTCGTTTTTGATTGTTTATATGGTGGAGATTATGTTTTTGATATATGGCTGAAACAACAATTTTGTGCTTAGTTTCGGACTTGCATACTATTTTTATGCCATGGATTTTTATATATATTTAAAGTTCGTAATGCAAGCTTTAAAATGGTATAAAGAATACAAAAATTGGACTTCTGTAGAAAAAGTTATCATATTGCAAAGTTGGCCCCTTGAAATTATGAATTCTGTAAATTTTTTAATATGTTTGGAGCAGCGACTTTGGCACATATTTTCATGTTCCTACTGCTGTTTTCAGACAGTAAAACTTATATCATTTTAAAGTAGGAAATATCATGTAACATCTTGCTCTAGAATTCCCTAAGTTTTATATGGATTTGTGGACTTATTTGTCATAGAAATAAGTTTTGAGGCTTGTTTTGGTGCTTAAGGACCATTCAGGGGTCAAAATGGATATTTTACATTTGCAAAAAAAAAAAAAAAAAAGGAGTTTATTAAATTATTTTCGGAGGTTACTGTAGCAACCTCAATTATTTACGTTACTTTCTTCCTTTCCTTCTTTTCTTCTTCTTGTTCTTCTTCTTGCTTTTTCTTTTCTTCCCTACTTCATCTCCACCTAATTTGCTTCTGAATTCTTGCAAGCTTAAGGATTTAAGACAACAATCAAAGCTTCATTTATCAACTTCAAGATTTATAAAAGGAAATCAAAGTAAGTTTTTGGTTTAAACTTTAAATTCTTTCAAATTTGTGAATTATGCCTAAATTGATATTTTGGTTGAATTGTTGAGTTTTGATGCATGATTTGATCATAAACAGACCCCTGATATGTCTAGGATTGTGTTAGGTTTTGATTTGGGTTAGTTTTAAGTGTTTTTAGTATTAAATTTGTGGGTTTCTGCGTTTCTGGGAC
>CATIWO010016250.1:0-12796 GCA_949673435.1 Macaranga tanarius | reverse complement strand
GGAAAGACAAATCCGGATATATGTAACTTGCATAATATGCATTATCACATTATATTTGCATATGTGTTGAATATGTATGAATGTATTGTTATGGCTATGAGGCACCAACAATGTTGGTTGAATGCTTGGAAATCTTATTGTGATGTTTTGGATGTTTGGTATGATTTAGTATGCTTAGCATGGGTTGTTGTGGCTTGATTTGAGTGTGCTTTGACATTATAACTCACTTCAAGGGCATTTTTGTCAATTAATATAAATGAATTTGGTCTAGGTGTCTTCATAAAAGTTATAGCCATCTGAGTTATCTTTCCATAACATTTTTAATCACTTAAATCCGAGTTCTGTAGAGAGAGTTATGGCCAAAAGAGTATGGTATGCTCCGGGCTGGCGATCGCCAGCGGGTGGCGAGTGCCAGCCTTCTGTCACAGTCCGGTAACTTGTTTTGACCATAATTGAGGTACCGAACTTCAAATAAGGCATAGTTTGATGTTACATAACCGTTAAAGAGTCCTCTACAACTTCCATATTTTAAGAATTCCCAAAATCTATTTCTAAAATATTCTAATTGAGTTTAACATTTTAGTGCTCATTTATACCTTTGTCATTTGGACTCCCATGCGTAGTCTAAATGCTAAATTCTTGTATTTTGATGTGTTGTAATGTATTCTATGTGTTGTTCTTAATTAGTTCTTGAGAAAAACTATATGTATAGTTGTATTAATAATTGCTTATTGAGTCGCAAGCTCATTCCTTTGCAATTGTGGTTTTTCAGGTTAGTTAGCTTAGCTTGAAGAGTTGCTTGGTAGTAAGCTTGAAGTGAGTTCTGTGTGAGCTCAGGTGGGTCAAAGGCAAGCTTGGTGTCGATCTCTCCATCCTCATGATCATCATCATTATCATATTCAAGCATTTTGTTTTTAAGCAATGTATTTATTTTGATAAAAATTATATATGTACACTAAAGTACACTATATATTAAACAAGAGTTTTTAATATAAATGTATATCTCCTTTGATAGTAAAAAAAAAAAAAAAAAATCATGTCACATGTTGTTATGTCATTGGAACACTTGTATGTGGTACCTGGAGGGTGCTACAGTTAAAGTGGCAAATTCATATAAGTATAAGTGGATGTGGATATAATATGCGTTAATTTATTTTTCCATGTCGGCTTAATTTTTCATATTGACTTGCTCAACTACAATCAATCCTATTTACTAACAATGTAAATAGATATTTATATAATAAATTATAGTCAAATTGAGGTATTAATTTGATAAAATTAAAAATAAAAAGAGCAAAATAACAAATTCATATAAATGTAAGTAGTTGTAAATGTAATATGCCAATTATTTTTTCTCTTTTTCTTGCATAAAATTCTATTATACGGCTAAAGTCATGGATTTGTACGCACAGGCACAACATTAGTCATGGAGGACCCTAAAGTTTTCTTTTTTTTTACATCATTAGCCTAATTATTTTTTCCTTCGAGATTTTTTAATAAAAATATATCTTTTAATTTATTAAAAATTAAAATACATCTTAATTAATAAATAATATAACAAAATACAATAAAAAAGTAGTAAATTAAAATCTCACATAGATCATAAAATTTCCTCTTGCTATTTTTCAATTGCATTTTAATCTTATATAAGTGTGCTCTTATATTTTATTTTGATTTATTTACCTATAAATCTATCCATCCATATTTTTTGTTATTACATAAAAATATAAACCAAGGAGAGATAAATTCGTTATGCTTCTCTTAGTCATTTTTTTTAAAAAATAAGATAATATAATTTGTGTTAGTTAAAATAAAATAATTATTTAATACACATTATAATTATGATAATTTAAGTGTAAATGATTATTTATTTACTATATAATTTGATCGAAATAAGTAAAAAGTATATTTACTTAAATATTTAATATGTAATTCAACTAGAATTGAATATAATTTAATTAAAATAGAAAATAAATTTAATTGAAAAATAATGAATTTAAATATGTTTAATTGAAAAAAAAGTGTATTTGACTAGAATACAAAAATTAATTTTTAAAACTATCACTAGATATAAAAATAATATTAAAAATAAATAAATAAATAAATAAATATGCACAACAATTAAAGATGACACTTGATTCCAAATTATTTAATAATGTTAAGAACTTAATGAAATCTATTTAACACAAAATCAATTGTCTTATGTTAAAATCCAATTTATACCACCTATAAGCCAATTTTATTTTTTATACTTTTTAATATGTGATATTTTCAACATCCTTTTATCAAGTATAATTGGGTTTAGCACAATTGTTTCTTGCTAAAGACAAATTGGCTGCACCTAAAATCACGAATAGGCTTCACCCAAAGGCATAAATAGGCTGAGTTAAACTTCCACTGGTCGCACCCAAGGGCGTAAATAAGTTGAGACAGACTTCCATAAGTTAAAAATCATTGCTTTGATACCATATTAAGAACTTCATAGACCTAGAGAGTGTTGGCCCATACACACACACGAACTTATAAATAAGATTTAACTCATTTAACATAAAACCAATTGGTTTATATTAAGTTCCAATTTACACCATCTATTTAAATTTATTATATATTTTAAACGTGGGATTTTTCAACACCCTTTCTTAAATACAACTAGGCTTTGGGCAAGTTGTCACTTGCCATATATAACTTGACCGCACCCAAGATCACAAACGGGCTACACCCAAGAGCATAAACGGGTTGAGTCAGAACTCTATGAAATATAACCTGGCCGCATCTAAGATCTTGAATGGGCTTCACCTAAGGGTATAAATGGTTGAGTTAGAATTTTACGAGCTCATGATCACTACTTTAATGCCACATTAAGAATCCATGGCCTCAAAGAGTGTTGGGCCACATATGGGTATATATGTAGACTTATAAATGGAGTTGAGCCCATATAACATAAAATTAATTGACTTATGTTAAGGTCTAATCTATACCACTTATAAGCCACTTTTATTTCTTTATACTTTTTAATGTGGGATTGATTAGTGCTATTGCAAGCGCACAGATCACTCAAGTACTATACTGGTTAAGTAGAGTTGTCATTTTCATGAGGATTAGTTGTTGATTACTAATTCACTTAGTTAATTATTTGTCTAAACAAATCAAATTCAGTAATTTAAAACCTAAAACCTAATTGCCAAATTAAAACCCTAAAATTTAACTAAGTACCAATGAAAATCAAACAATGCAAATAAATAACAATTAAACAATGCGTATATACATGTACTAGAACTTCACCTTTCACTTAGTTTAAATATTAAATTACTCACAATTCACTTTAATCTAATTAATTTATGCATATGATGCTCATCAACTAATATACTTATAAATTTCTCTCGAGCAATTACAAGTAGTTTAATTAACTCAATTATATATTAATTATAATTTATGGACTCTCGCATCTCTAAGTTTAATCTAACAAATCATTAATTAAATCTAAACTCAATAATGAATCATACAATAATAACAATTAAAGGTCTCTCAACTCAATTAATATTAATAAATTTTATATTAGATCCTAAGCATTAATCACCTCTCAGTATCATAACACTTATTTAAATGTACAACATAAATAATAAAGCACAAAGTATGCATCTCATCTCGGTTTTAACATACTTTAACCTTAATCTATAGTTAAACATAATTAAGCACAAAAATAAAACCCATATAGTGGACACATGCTTTAGCCGGCCCACAAAAAAAAAGTACAATGATGAAAAATGACAGATAAATCTAATTTACCAAGGAACCGGATTTAGGCCCATTTGTGAGAAGCCTAAACATATAATCCAAACCCACCAGAAAAGATCAAGTCCAAGCACATAACCTAATAAACCTAGCCCAAGAAGCTGGCCCATATAGTCCAAAATCGCCCAAAAGTCCATCAAGCCTATTTTCTTCTGAAGAGGCACCGCCTCTTTAGGAGAGAGACGCACATCTCTGTGATGACAGAGGTGACGCCTCTACGATGTCTGTTACAAAAAAAATTAATTATAAAATGTGGATCGCTCCATGTTCTGCAACAGACAATTAAATGCGAACATGGGGCTTAATAGGCACTGAAAGAGGTTTATTCCTCTATAAATGGAGATTGAATTTCAACAGAAAAAGGACTTTTGATCTTTGGCTGGAAAAAGAATTTTCTTTAGCAAAAGAAAGAATGAAAAAAAAGACAGAAATTAAAACCAAAAACTAAAAGAAAAACCAGAATCAAAACCAAACGAAAAGGGTCTAAATTCAAGTATTCCAGAAGCTAAAGGGCATTCCAGAATCAATCTGAGAGCTAAAATACTTTCAATTCAAGCTTTACAATAAAATTCTTTTCGTTCTTTTTAATTTGAGTTCAATTTTTATTTCCTTCCCATTGCTCTTGATTCTTGTTATTATAGTATGTGGTTTTGATTCCTATAATGATTTGAATTATTTGTGACCTTTTTCTGATGTATTAATAGGATAATTGGATTGTTTGGATTATTTAAATGTAATAATAGATTACTGCAGGAAACTAGAGGGCGTGCGCCTCTGCTTAGAGTCACCGCCCCTATCTCAAAGAGGTGCACGCCTCTATCATATAAAGACACATGCCTCTATAAGTTTGCATGTATATTTAATTTTTTTGATCATTGTAGCAGTGGCGACACCTTCCGTGATGAGGCGTTACCCAATTTCCAGAGAGACGTACACCTCTGTGAAGTAGAGGCGCATGTCTCTGTGTCCAGTGGAACAAATTTTCATTTTGTTTTACTTATTTGTTAATTTTCTAATTTTTTTAAAGGATTTCTTTTTTAGAGACCTAATTATTTCCTTTATTTTAGTTATTTAATTTAGAATTTATTTGTTTTGTAATTTATTACATGTAAAAGGGTTGTAATCATTTTTTCTCCCTCCTTTTCTTTATATGTGATTTTAATTTTTGTTGCTGTTATTACTATTGTGAATTGTGTTTGTGGTGTATAGATGTATAGATTAAGGAACAAATTGTATGAAATTAGACTTAATAAATAAACTTAGACTAAATTGTAAAATTTAGAAATTGTTTGGATTAAAACATCCATTTATATGTAATTAAAGGAACAATTAAATAATTGAAAATAATAAAACATAAAACACAAACGGAGGCCGATCGCAAGTTCGGGTGAGCCATTCAAAATTACATACCCAGTTTCTGGACCCAATCTCTGAGGACGGCTGTTGGACTTCTTCCGTAGAATCCAGTTGCTGTAAAAGTATCCCGAGTTTTATCTGGGTGGTGACTCCCAACTCCAACCAATGCCTATAAAAAGATCCAATATTATATTCCTAATGGGCCCTGAGCCCGCACAGTGCTGTAGTTGCCAAATACCTAGGCACGCGCTGAACGTTACCGCCTACAGTGGTGACTCCACTAGGGATAGAGAAACTGATTTCAGTGTTTTATGTTTTATTATTTTTAATTATCTAGTTGTTCCTTCTGCATTTGCATTCACTATACTATTTTTCACATACTGTGCATACAATCCCGAATAACCAGATAATGGTTATTGCTTTACTGCCTATGTTTCATTCAAATCTGGTGTTAGGGTATATGGCTATTGTCACTCACAGTGGAAGCTGTGGAAGCCTTTGACCTTACTTGAGACTCAGCTCATGTAGTGCCCTAGCAACTACCTTTAAGTTTTCCCTTTAATGGATGTGTTTTGATGCCATACATTAGTCTCATTCATAAAGCCCGATCCTAATAATGATGAACTATTTTAGTTTGGGCTTCAGTCCTTCTAACATGGCCCATTATGCTAAAATTTGGTTTTATGGAAGAGATATGCTACTTGTTTGATTCGTCTCAAGATCTTATGCATGTACGTTGATTTTATTATCCCCTATTGATAATCAAAACCCAGGCCAAAAATTCTAAGTAAGAGGCTCGCCTTGAACATGTGTGTGGGAAGAATGAGGTTGGAAGGCTGTGTTTTTTTAAGACCCTATGTGTGTTTTTTTATCTATTAGTTTTGTTAAAACCCTTATAATATTTGCATATCATGCACACACATTATGCATATTTCTAACCCTTTGTTTTGCAAAAATAGATCCTCTACCCTTTGTTTGGACACGTACTCGCAAAGGTCGGCTAATCAGATCTACATCGATTAGAGCTACTTCATTGATTAAAACTGTAATAATGTCTGATAACCTTGATTTAGAAGCTTTTAAAAGACAATTGAAAGAGGAAATCGCTACTGATACTAGGAATATTATCCGGGAAGTCATGGGAGAAATGCTTCAAACAGTCAGGGGAAAGAAGCTAATTGACTTGGATGAGGGTGAAGCTACACATGTCCCCACCCAGGGACAGGGATGATGATCTTAAAAGTGTACTTGTTGATCCTCCTAAGCAAGAGTTTCAAGCTGCTGGAGACTCTGAACAATCAGAATGAGCTAAGAAAATGAAAATGGCAAAGATGAAATCTCAGATGCAACTTTTGATGAAAGATAAGGGTATGATTGCTTCAATGGACTACAGTAACATGAATTTTAATAATAAAAATCCCTTGCCGAAGAAATTCAAGTTCCCCGACATGAAGAAGTACTCGGGTACTGAGGATCCCCATTTACCTCTGAAGCAATATATCACCTATATGAGAGCAACTGAGTTAACTAAATCACAGATTATGAAGCAATTCTTGATGTCTTTGGAAGGAGCACCAATCCGATGGTACTACTCTTTAGACCCTCATGTGCAAGCTGGCTAGAAGGAGTTATGTGTAGCATTTGTGAAATAGTATGGGTTGAATTCTCAGTTGGAGGTATCATTGAGGGATCTGCAAAACACCAAGCAAAAATTCAATAAGTCTTTTACTGATTATCTAACTAGGTGGAGAGGTAAGCTGGCACAGATGAGACATCGACCAACTGAAGCTGATCAATTGATGCTTATTATTGAAGTATGTGTTCTGCCACTTGCTAGGAAGTTGAATGATTTGAGGATTAGGAGTTTTAAAGAACTTTATAGGTTTAGGGTTCAGTAATGCCCAAGAGAAGAAGTTTTTTTGGAGGAAGATTTGGGAACAAAGAGGGACCAAGCAATAATGTCCAAATCAATGCTATTGACCAGCCCAGTAAGTTTTCTAATCTTAGAAGATCCCTCTCAAAAGTTTTCGAGAAGCTCATCGAGAAAAGACTCCTTCAACCTCTACCACCAAAGACTCTATTTAACAATGCCAACCCAAAACTCTACTGCAAATACCACCAAGTCATTGGACACGACACTGACCAATGCACCCACCTCAAACACGACATCCAAAACCTCATTGACTCTAGAAAGTTAGTCGACTTAGAAACCAAAAAGCCAAATACCCAAACAAACCCTTTACCAAACTGTTGAAATACCCCACCTCCAAATCAATAGGTCCTAATGATTGGCACTGGTTTGATAGAAAAACAAGTGTTAAACTCCTTCACTGACCCTGAGCCTAACCAACTTACTCAACCTGAAACCATCCGAGAGAGGGGTCTATTTGTAAACATGATGGATATCTAGTTTTTTTATGATGAAGAAACTAAGGAAAGGATTGATATGTAGGAAGGTGACAGACAATGGGTGGATGAGCATGTGACATCAGCTGAAAGGAAAGAAGAGGAGAGAAATGAAGAGCCAGTTGAAAAATATGAACCTGAAGTTGGGCCTGAAGTCGAAGAAAAGGAAGAACTATATAAGAAAACAGTGTCTAGTATCTGGGAGCTTTTAATGTAATCTAGGATTCATTGGGATGCTAAAGTCCAGGTTTTGCATGAGAGGAAAGTTTCCACCAGCATAACCCATCAACAGTTGGTGAGTTCTTTAATGCAAAAACCTGAGGAAGCAATTATTTTCACTGATGAGGATCTACCATTGGAAGGAAGAGATCACTACCAGGCATTATTCATCAAGGCCGAGATAAAAGGAAAGATGACTTGCTGCGTGATGGTTAACAATGGTTCAGCCATAAATGTATGCCCCTTAAAGATACTACCAAGACTCAGTTTGACTGCTATTGATCTACAGCCTACTGATGTAATAATCAAGGCCTATGATGACACTAAAAGATCAGTGGAAGGTACATTCATAACTCTAGTCAAGACCGGGCCCATCAAAGCTTGGGTTACTCTTATGTAATTGATGTGCCGATCACTTTTATTGTGCTGTTGGGAAGACCTTAGTTATATCCCCTAGGAGGAGTTCCTTCTACTCTCCATCAGAAGATCAAATTTCCACACAAGGGGAAGATAGTCACTATCACAGCTAAATCTGAGGCAGCCATTGCAGCTTTGAAGTTGGCTCCTAAGGAAATCCCTCTGAATTCTAGTTTTGAGGTCTGCATGATTTATGAAGATTCCATAGAGGAGAAGGTGTTGAATATGCTCATGGGAATGAATTTTATGCCTGGACTGGGGTAGGGGAAGGACCAGACTAGACCACCGGAATTTATGAAAGCTAAGCTCTAAATTTTGAAGCATTGGCTAGGTTATCACGGAGAAAAGGATGGACCCGATAGTGAGGAGGAACTATCACTCTAGGAAAGGTTTATTTAAGAAGGAAATTACAATCCCTATAAGGGAAAGTCTGAGCCTGTGTTTCTGGAATGAAAAAAGATCCATGGATTTGAGATTTTTATGGACTATCTGGAGAAGAAGAGCATGGATGAACTGGCACTAGAGGAGCTGATAGTGGATGAGGAAGTTGATGTTGCTACTGTTGAACTCGCCACCGGTAAGAAGGGTGTTATTGAGAAAGCTGTGGATGCTATTGCTGAAAAGGATTCTAAAGGAAAAGGGCTTGCTATAGAAGGAGTGGAGATTGCTGCTAGAGATGTTGGCTAAAGTGAGGATGCTGCTATGGATTTGGAGACCTTCGTCTAGAACTCTTTTGTTGACACCTTTTATGATGACTTTGATGTTTCCCTTGCTAAACTATTTAAACTTAATGATTTGTTCTTTTCTAAAGTGAATGCAATGAAATATGACTTTGCTTACTTGTGTGATGTCTTACCTAATGGTTATTCTTAATGTAATGATCATTTCATACATATACTTGACATTAATTTGGTTCAAACTGAAACATTTAACTTAGGCACAATTTCAAATCCTAAAAACAAAATAATTACTTCTGATCTTTCTCCTGATGAGAGTGAAAAAATAAAAGAAATTTTAATAAAGAGACAGAAAGCATTTGCTTGAGGCTATGAGGATATACCGGGAATAGATCATGAGATTATAGAGCATGAGATCCCTATATATCCTCATGTCACGCCAGTCAAATAGAAAAGGAGAAGATTAAGACCGGAATGGGCACTCCCGATTAAGGAAGAAGTTAAAAAACAGTAGAAAATAGGATTCCTTGAAGTAGTCGACAACATAAAATGGTTTGCTAATATAGTACCGGTACTAAAGAAAGATGAAAGAGTAAGAATGTGTATTGATTATCGGGACTTGAACAAGGCCTGTCCCAAAGATGATTTCCCCTTGCCTCATATTAACACACTGGCAGATAGTGTAGCTTCGAGTACGATGTATTCTTTCATGGATGGATTCTCTGGTTACAATCAAATTAAGATGGCTGAGGCAGATAAGTTGAAAACCTCATTCATCACTGAGTGGGAAATTTATTGCTACTTAGTGATGTTGTTTAGACTAAAGAACGGCGGAGCAATATACCAGCGGATGGCCACTACTCTGCTGCATAATATGATCCATGAGGAGATTGAGGTGTATGTGGATGATATAATGGTTAAGTCTCCAGCTAGAGAAGGACACTTTGAAGGTTTACACAAGTTCCTGGATAGAGCCAAAAAGTATAATCTAAGATTGAATCCGAAAAAGTGTGTATTCGGGGTTGCTTCAGGGAAGCTGTTGGGCCACATAGTCAGTAGAAAAGGGATAGAAGTTGATCCAAATAAGGTGAAAGCCATCAATGAGATGCCAGCACCAATAATAGAAAAGGAGGTGAGAGGATTCATAGGGCATCTACAGTACATCAATCGGTTCATAGCTAAGTTGACTACCATATGTGAACAAATATTCAAGCTGCTTAAAAAGAATCAGCTAGTGGTTTAGGATGATAGATGCCAGCAGACTTTTAAGACTATCAAAAGGTATTTAATGGAGCCACCTGTGTTGCAACCTCTGACTGGGAAAGTCGTTGATATTGTACTTAGCCATAGAGAAGGAAGTTGTGGGAACAATGTTGGCACAAGAAGATGAGAATGGAGTGGAATATGCTGTATACTACTTAAGTAAGAAGTTTCTTCCTTATGAAGCCAATTATAACTTGGCAAAAAAGACATGTTTGTCAGTTGTGTGGGCAACTAAAAAGCTTCGACATTACTTCCAATCCTATAAGATTCAAGCGGTATCAAAGCATAATCCTCTAAAATACCTTTAACAAACTCCTTCTCTCACGGGAAAGTTGGCTCGATGGTTGGTGCTGCTTATGGAGTTTGACATTGAGTATCTATCCAAGAAAGTGATTAAAGGAAGGGCTGTTGCAGACTTTTTGGTGCAAAATCCTGTGGATGACAATCAAGAATGGGAATTGGAATTTCTCGATGAGCATTTAGGAGCCATTGAGGTGCAAGGATGGTGTATGTACTTCACAGTGCAGTTAACAGCAAGGGGCAGGTGTCAGAGTAATCTTGATCACTCATGAGGGTGAAATGATTCCTATATTGAAAAGGCTAGAATTCAAAGTGACCAATAATCAAGCGGAGTATGAGGCATGTATATTTGAACTAGAAGCTTTGTGAAGTGTGGGGCAGAAGAGATAACAGTTTACAGGGACTCAATATTAGTGGTGAAATATGTCTCCAAAGAATGGGAAGTCAAAGAAGATAAACTGAGGCTTTATGTGAATTATTTGGCCACTGTTACTCTTTCATTTAGCCAGTGTAGATTTGTGTATTTACCTCGAAATGAAAATTAAGTTGTAAATGCTCTGGCTATATTAGCCTCGATGTGGGAAAATAGTACACGAGTTCCAGCTAAACCTTTAATTTTGGCAAAATCTAGGACTCCGTGTTATGAGAAAATAAGGGCAATGCCAATGGGTCCACAAAAAAAGCCGTAGTTTTATGATATGCAGAAGTATCTCGAGACTGGCCAGTTTCCCAAGGATGCGGATAAGAAGGAGAGGGTGTCTCTAAAAATGTTATCCATATAGTTTATCAGTCATAATGGTATGATGTAAAAAGAATACCAACTGGGGTACACTTGCGATGTGTTAGTAAGGAAGAAGCTCAGACAATTATGGACACTATGCATGCAGGTGTTTGTGGGCCTCATATGAATGAAACAGTTTTGGCAAAGAAGATAACTCAACAAGGGTACTTCTGGTTGATCATGGAATCAGATTGTGTTAAATTCATGAAAAAGTGCCATAATTGTCAAACTTATGGAGATGTTAGTCATCTGCCCTTAATGGAACTTCAAGGGTTGACATCTCTGTAGCCTTTTGGAGCTTGGGGAATCAACATAATCGAGGGAATAAAGCCAACTACATCGAATAGGTATCGATATATTATGGTGGTAGTGGATTACTTCTCTAAATGGGTTAAAGCTGAGTCATACACTTCAGTCGGGTCAAAGCAGATGGCGAGGTTTATAGAAAGAAATATAATATGTAGATATAGGTTGCCACACCATATTGTGACTGATAATAGGGTTTAGTTTTAATCAAAAACCACTGCATTACTTCGGCACTATAAGATAGAGCATCACTGGTCATCTCCCTATCATCCTTAGGCTAATGGTGCAGTTGAGGCTACGAATAAGAACATCAAGAGGATCCTGGCTAAAATGATAGAGAGTTACAAGGATTGGTTTGAATATTTACAGTTTGCATTATGGGGGTATTAGACGACTGTAAGAACATCTACTGGGGTTACACCTTATTCACTGGTATATGGGTGTGAGGCGGTACTGCCAGTGGAAGTGGAAATTCAATCTTTAAGGGTTCCGTTAGAGACAAAGATTCCCGAGTATCAGTGGGTGGAAAGCAGGCTAGCATAGTTGGCATTGTTGGATAAAAAGAGATAAAAATCCATGTATCATATGCAACTCTATCAGAAAAGAATTGCTAGAGCTTACAATAAGAAAATCAAACCGGGGAAGATAAAGGAAGGTGATTTGGTATTGAAGCACACAAGACCACTCCTAACTGATCCGAGGGGAAAATTCAAGCCGAATTGGGAAGGACCTTATCTTATGAAGAAGATATTCTCAAAGGGTGCAACAATTTTGTCTGATCTAAAGGGAATGAGTTCAGAAATCCCATCAACCTAGATAAGCTCAAGAAGTACTTTATGTAAAGTATCGCTAGGGAGAAAACCTCAAAAGAGGTTGTCTAGGCAAAAGTTAGAGACTAAAAAAAATCATGTTAGGTTGAAAACTCTATAAGAGAGTGGCTTAGGCAAATTGTGCTTAATTTAAACAAAAATCGACTGGAAAACTTACAAGGGCAAGCCACCCATATGTACAATTATACTTAATTTAAATGAAGATGATTGCTTTTATTTTTATCAAATGTTGCATTAAATGCTTATTACAATGAGTTTAGCTAAAAAGGAAAAATATCACATAGGATGAGCTAAGTCTAATTAATTTGCTGAAACTAAAGAAGGAAATAAATATAAGTTCTTTTCCTTTTATTCTTTCTCATTTCTTGCATGCTAACCCTAAATAGATCCCTTATTTTTTGACTTTTGATGAATTCATCTTGTTCTGTCTGTTGCAACTGAATCCAACC
>CATIWO010016240.1:0-12772 GCA_949673435.1 Macaranga tanarius | reverse complement strand
CTGGATTGGCAGTGTGTTAGAAAGATGGTTGAAATGCTTCAAATTTTTTATGATATGACTCTGAGAATCTCTAGTTCTCAGTATGTGACATCTAACACATTCTTCAGTGAGTTATCTGATTTGCATTGCATGCTAAATGAGTGGCATTCATCTACTGATGTATCTATTATGGCCATGGGCATCAATATGAAATCTAAGTTTTATAAATATTGGGGAGAGCCTAAAAAAATGAACACACTCATCTTTATTACTAATGTCTTGGACCCTAGAGACAAACTTGAGTACATGGAGTTTACTCTTAAGCAGATGTATGGCGAGATAGTTGGTTGTAAATTGTTCTCACTTGTAGAATCAGATCTGACATTGCTTTTTGATAAGTATATTACATTGTATGGTGGTGCTCATTCTGGATTTTTTGGTGCTCCAACTGCTGTGGCTAATAATGATGTAAGTTAATCTGGAAATATTTCTGATGTGCAAACTTTTGGGAAGGCTACATCTGTTTATAAAGCACGATTTAAAAAGCAAAAAATGGAGGCTGGTTTAAGTGGAAACAAAAAAAATAGAGCTTCAAATTTACCTGGCTGAGGATATTTCGGAGGAAGAAGATCAATTTGACATTTTAAAATGGTGGAAGATTAATTCTGAGAGGTTTCCTGTTCTATCACGGATGGCACGTGATATTCTTGCAATCCCCATATCAACTGTGGCTTCAGAAGCAACCTTCAGCACTAGTGGCCGTGTACTTAATGTGTTTAGGAGTTCTCTTACTCCTAAAATTATAGAGGCGTTAGTGTGTACACAGGACTGGCTTACAGGAGCCAATAAACATGTGTCAGTGGAAGAGACATTGGAGGATTTAGAAAATATAGAATCAGGTATCTGCTTCTAATTTTTTCTATCTATTTTGCTTTTTTTTTTTTTGTAAAAACCCACATTAATGTGTCTCTTTTTTTATATTATGTGGTACGTCTCACATAAACACAATGTGCAGTTGGTCCTTCATTTCATCCACCATCAGCAAGTGCACACAACCAACCATAGCAACTCTGAATCAGATAGCGATATAACACTATAAGTAAATCTGCTAATTATATTTATTATTTTTTTGATTATTTCCTGTTCATTCATAAGTTCTTTTCTGTTGAGTACTGACTGCTTTTGCTTGGCTCTGGCCCTCTGTTGATGTCTTGGTGAATGGTGACTGCTGCACTGGCCTCCTTGGCTCCTTGCATTGTTTATAAGTTCTAACCTGTGCTTTGCCTGGTTGCTTGCTTCGGTTGCTTGCATTATTGTGCTTGCCTGGTTGCTTGCTTCAGCTGCTTGCGTTATTGCTTATTTAATTTGTTGTCCTGTGAGTTGTGTGCTTCATAGTTGATTACTTGATTTAATTGGTGAACATTGGACATTTGATGAGTGCCAGCCTGTGCTGTTGTTGCTATCAGTGTGTGCTTGATTGGCTTTGCTGAACTCTGCACATTTGACATGTGACCAGCCTGTGCTGTTGTTGCTGTCAATGTCTGTGTTTTCACATTTGAAGGGGCAATGATGAAGCTTCCACCATGTATATTTCTGAGTTAAATGAGAGTGCTTGCTTAAGTTTCTTTGGTGGCTAAGTTTTTTAACTTGTGTTGCCAGAAATGTGGCTGCATTCTTAGTATGACTTGAGAATTTAACTTCTGAGCCTCTTCCAAAATCCAAATTGCTCTAACTTATTTACTCTTATCATAATACTTGCTAAAATTATTTAATTTTTTGTTCTAATTCTGTCATTTTTCTATGGTTTTATATGCAGGAAAAAACAAATATTGGGTGGCCCAATGCTTGCTGCCCTCACTTAATCACTTTCTTAAACTGACCTTGTCTGCAATCTATATTTTTTTTTTGATTATGCATGCAATCTTCATGCATATAAGGCCAATTGAAGATGTTCTTAGTAATTCTTTGTCTGCAATTATATATATTTTGTGTATTTCATTTGATTAATTATTGCAGACCTTTTGTATAATTTTGGTATAGTTTGTAATTAACACTTTAGCATCCTTGGGCCTCATTTTAATTACAACAGGCTCAATTTATGCTTGTATTTTTTGTGTAATTTTTTGAGTTTACTATGCTTGTATTTAAACAATTTATGGGTTTGGCCCAATTTCTATATTAAATGTTAAATATTTTGGTCCAAAATTTCGAGGCCCATATGTATTGAGCCCAATCCGACTCAACCGAATTTTTGGGCCGACCAAACCGACTCTTTTCGGCTTTCCGAACCATCGGCCTCCCTTCATAGTTCGGTTCGGTTCGGCTGCCATTGTCTTCTCTCACAAACCGACTGGTTTTGCCATTTCCTTTCTGTTCCGGTCCAACCTGACCATTGAACACCTAGCTCACTCCATCTGGAAGTTAATATTTCGAAATTTGTGTTGAGTATTTATGCTTAATGGTAAAGTATAATTAAGGAAATTTAAAGGTGATTTAATTAAAAGATTTATATTTTTATGTATTTAGTCCTTAAATAATATGGATATTGAATTTTAAAAATATTATTCATATATTGTTCATCAAGAATATTATTTTGTTAAGGGAAATGTACAAAAAAGTATTATGTGGTTTCAATCATAATCATTTCTTGACATATGGTTTTAACCCTAACAAATTGGTATACTGTACTTTAAACCGTTAAAAAATAAAGTCAAACAGTCTAATGCCGTTAAAAGTGATGATGTGACAAGGAGTATTTTAGTCATATCACTTTTTTGAGAAAAAAAATATTTCAGTGGTTTCATATTCTGACTTGTGGTTTATTTTTAGGGTCAAATACATGAGAGGATACTGAACTTTAGCTTTATTTCAATTTAATCACCAAACTTTAATTTGTATCTTTTTATATACCATACTTTTATTTTGTTTCACAACAGTGACTCACAAAATCTTTTGACACTTGAACAATCTAAAATTACTATTTTGATCCAGAATTAAAGATTTTTTACAAATAAGTCTATATTTTCTATACATTTATTAAAAAATAAAAATAAATTTGGAAATTATTTTGATTTTACCTAATAAGACCAGACTCATTTTGAGTAGTAACATAGGTTGGGAGAAAGTAAACTTCTAAATTTTATGTAGCTTTTTGACTAAATTGAAAAAATAAAGAGATTGATGGATTAAAATAATTTGAAGAGAAATTTAGAGGACTGAAAATTTTTAGCAGTATTCTTTTTGAAACAAAATTAAAGTTAGGTCACCAAAAAGAAACAAATTGAAGTTTAATACCCAAACTTCAATAAATATGAAGTTGGGTAATCACCGTTGCATTTAACTCCTTATTTTTATAACAAATTAGTACCCTATTTTATAATATAAAAAAATAAATAAATTTATTTATAATAATAAATATGAAAAGAAAAATTATAAATGATTTCTGTATGGTCTAGTCAATTTTTTAAAATTTTATATAATTTTATAAGAATATATCTTTTTATTTTCTTTTATATATATATATTCCATTTAAAAATTTATATCATTACAATATTAATAACTTTATAATAACTAATAAATAATATTCAATTTTTTACAATTTTATGTATTTTAATTTAATTAATTTAAAACATTTATTATTAATAAATTATTAATAAATTTACAATAATTAAAATTAAACACCAATCAAGACATTCAAATTGAACTAAAAAGAGTAAGTATCATTTTTTCACTATTATGGTAGCGCATTAAAAAACAAAAAATAATATTGGGTCAAATTAGAGGGGAATTATCAATGATTATCATTTCAATTTTTTTTTCTAATTATATTATTCGTGAATATTTGGCATATTATACGCAATTAAAAAATATTTTAATTAATATTTTTATTTTTAAAATTTAGATATATCTTAAATTTAAATACTCATGATCAATGTTCATCTAAATTAGTGAAAATTTATTATGTAATCCATAATTCACTGTTATATATATATAAAAAGCTACAATTTTTAATTTTTTTTTCAATTATACAAAATTAAATTTTAATTATTGCAAAATTATTAATAATATAATTTTTAAATTAATTAAATTAAAAATATATAAAAATTTAAAAGTTGAATATTATTTATTATAAAATTATTAATACTGCATTAATAACATAAATTTTTAGTACTTTATAAAGCTACTTGCTCAGTTTATAGTTGCTGCTCTTACCTCTGAGCTACAACTGTTCTTAGCCTACCCCTTCTTCTAACAGGTGGAGCAAGAATGGATTTGGAGCTTAATCCTAAAAGGATTGCTCATCATCATTATATGCTGCTTCTACAGTAAAAGCAGTTTGCGTTCGCCTCATTCTAAAATAAAGAACAATATATAGTTCAAGATATAACAAAGGTACTAGTACACAAGTTGAAATCTAGAAGCAACGATGACAACAATGACGATTATTAACCTAATTATTGTAGTAGTTTCAAGAAAAGACAGACACTAATAATTAAAATGGATGAAATTAAACACAAACCTCTGATACTAACTTTGTCACGAGCCGCACCAAGGGGCACATGACCGACACCAGGGAATGGGAAAGTTATATACTTTTAAAGCTCATAGTAAGCCTATTCTTTCAATTCATTAATAACATAAAAATTATAAAGAAAATTTGGCAGATTTTTCCTTCGCCAAATACACTTTCAAAATTTACATTCAATCATAACTACTCATTCACTTAATTTTTAACCAACATCAATTTAACATTTTCATATCAAATTTTTAACCAACATCAATTTAACATTTTCATATCACACGTACATATGAGTACATATAACTGGATTACAATCCATCCTTAAGTTCATATTAAGCAAAACATCTAAATTACTGCGATTACTAGAGTTCTAACAGTACATTACTGCAACCTACATAAAGTGGGCTATGAAGAACGAATCCAACACAGAGATGACAAGCTAATTGTTTGACTCCTAAGATCCTAAAAAATAGATGAGAGGAGTCAAACCTTACTGAGTAAGTTAATATTAAGAAATGTATATTGGTTGAAAACCTTTATTATTAAAAATCATAATTTTACAAAATCATATTCGTATATCTAAATAAATATTTTTAAAATTATATATGAAATTTTTAATTCTAGTATTCATAAGAATGTTTTTCAAAACATTTGATAATTTAGTAAATGCAAAACAAAATATATAACAATAATATTAAATAAATCAGTTAGGTGGAAAATAGTGGCAGAATTCTAAACCACATGTCTAATAGCCTTTAGACTCTCTTATCCAAAGGACTGCTAGGTCCTGAGAGTAAAGTATCAACCGAGCTACCAGTTACAGTCAGTCACTTATTCCATTATTTATTGGCGGTTCCCGAAAACTAAGCATCAACCGAGATAACTGGCCCCAGTAACTAGCCATAATACATCCGAGAGTTATGCATCAACTAAGCATTTTCAAGATCCATATTACGCCCGAGAGTTATGCATCAACCGAGCTTCACAATACAAATATCCATTCAAGGGCCCGACTCAAAGATTGAAACTGGTGTGCACACGATCCTAGTGACACCTACAAGGTAGCATATTCTATCAGTCTATATATATATATATATAATGACTACAAATATTAAAAATGAAAATACCCTGTATTAATAGCAACCATATCAATAATATCAACAGTAATAACAATCATATTAGCAAAATAATATCCTTGAGGAACAACATATGAATAACATTCTTAAAATCCAATATCTATATTATTTAAAGACTAAATACCCAAAAATATAATTTTTTTTTACTAAATCACCTTTAAATCTCCTTAATTATACTTTACCATTAAGCATAAATTTTTAACACGCATTTCAAAATATTTACTTACAGGTGGGCGAGTCGGCCGATGCGTCCTCGTCAGCCTATTCTCTATGGCTCCTACTCCGAAACTTTCTATCATAAGAAATATTTATTTAATAAATAAATGACCTAAAATTCTAAAAAATTATTAAAAATCGAAGAATTATCAAAATTGACTTGTGGACACTCCAATTATAGAATTTGAGGCTAAGAAATTAGTTTCGGTGAGTTAAATTAATTTAAATGGAAATATAATAATTTTCACCAAAACCAATCCATAATTTTTAACTCATAGTCCATAAAAAATTTGGCTTCACTCTAGTTACAAAAATTAATCTTTAGAATATATGCTATTTATTAAAAATAAAATCATAATTTTTCTGAATGGTCACTATTTCTCACTGTCGGCATATAGGACTTGCCGGATTTCTCATCGAAAAATGTCAACTACATAAACTAACTATACCAACATGATCACAACATCATGGGGAAACCAAATATATATTCAAACACATTAAACAACAACCAAATTAATAGATCAATTAGAAAATAGAAATTTACCAATTAAATTCCGTTGAGCCTTAAACGACAATACCTAGAGGTATGGTTGGTGTTTATGGACTCTTGGCAGCATGAAGAACTCGCTGGTGGGGGTGGCTATGGTGGTGCATTGCCGAAAATGGCAGTCCAATGAAGAAAGTAAGTGGCTAAAATTTTCGGGCTTTTTTTAATCAAATCAAAAACATTTTTGACAAAACAAAAATTATACACACGTAGAGGACGTTGAGAAGGAGTTGTGGTTAAAATATAGTGGTGAACGAAGTTCGTTTGTCCTATAAATGGAGAAGGGAAATTCAGAAGGGCTACAGTGTTTTGCGCAAAGAAGAATAAGGACCTGATGGAAATTTTATGATTTGGCTTATATAGACAGAGGCACTAACAAATTTTCATTTGGGTACCTGCATTTTTAGTAAGGTTTCCGATTAGTCCTTCCACTTTAAAACTTTTCACCCGTGCCATAATAATTATAATAATATTAATAATAAATATCGGGTTATTACATTCTTCCCCTTTAAGAAAATTCGTTCTTTAATTTTAAAATCTTACATCAATGTTGAAATGAATAGGGATATTGATTTTGTATATTCGTCTTTGTCTCAGGTGCAATCTTCTACTATATGATTACTCCACAGCTCCTCCGTCTAATTGAAAAAATTTAAAGTGGAAGGACTAATCGGAAACTTTGCTCAAAATGTAGTGACCCAAATGAAAATTTGTCAACGTCTTTGTCTATATAAGCCAAACTATAGAATTTCCATCATGTCCCTATTTTTCTCTTCATAGAATACTGTAGCCTTGCCAACTTTCTATTATCCGTTCACCGGCCAAACGACCTCTGTTTACTATGAAATTTTAACCACAACTCCTCCTCGACATCCTCTATATGACTATAATTTTTTTTCATAAAAAATGATTATGATTTGATTAAAATATGTCCAAAAATTTCAGCCACTTACTTTCTTCATCGAACAGCCATTTTCAGCGATGCACTGCCATAGCCACCCCCACCAGTGAGTTCTTCTTGCTGTCAGGAGTCCACAGACACTAACATGCATCCAGGTGTCGTCGTTTAGGCCTCAACAGAATTTAATCCGTAAATTTCTATTTTTGAAATAATATATTAATTCGGTTGTTGTTTAATGTGTTTGAATATATATCTAGCTTCCTCATGATATTGCGATCCTGTTGGTATAGTTAGTTTGTGTAGTTAACATTTTTTGACGAGAAATCCGGTGGGTCCTACTTACCGGCAATGAGAAATAGTGACCAACCTGGAAAAATTGTGATTTTATTTTTAATAAATAGTATATATTGTGAAGATTAATTTTTGTTACTATGGGTTTGAAAGTATATATATAATGATTTTGAAAAAAAAAAGTAGAACATGCTACCTAGTGGGTGTAGCACCCTCAACTACCACATACATGTGACCACAATATAGATCAAACATGTGGCATAAGAAAATTTTCTATTTGAGATATGTATATATATATACTCAATTAGTATACATACAAGTGCACTACTTAATTTGTACCATACCCACATCAATTATATGTACATAAATTATTATAAAATGATAAGATACTATGCCATGCATTAATGAGGATGAGAATTTTAATATCAAGCTTGCCTCTGACCCACCTGATGCTCACAGACAAATAAACACTACAAGCTCAATCTATCTACGTCCTGTAAACATATTTGCAAATGAATGAGCTTGCAACTCAATAAGCAATTATTAATACAATACTGTAAATTAAACTTCTCAAGAACTAATTAATAGAAATTAATTAAAACAACTAAAAGTGGACTACACAGGCGTGTCTCTTCTTGTGTAGTCTACTGGTCGAAAATCTCCATTGAAACACAGTCGAAAACACAGCCGTGTTCTACCTCAGAGTCCACTGGCGAGCGCCAGTGCTTGCTCGCAGGCTTCCCAGCTGGCGAGCGCCAGACACTGGCAAGTGCTAATGTTTTCTTGTAGCCAAAATTTTTCTGGGCTACACACCCATGTCCCAACCTGAAATCCATTCCGCAGTATATCAAATGGCACACAACCATTTCACTATATATTATCATTGATCTCTCACAATTCTTATCATTTTAACACAAATCAAACATATACTATAAGTATACCAAACATATACCAAAAGTATATACAAGCTATACTCAATTCAACTAAATCCTTTCTTCACCACATTACACTCACATTTCACATTAATACATCTCCAATTAAAATATCATGAACAAGTATAAATACAAGGACACATATCATGTTCACCATTTGATATTCTCATCACACACTCACATATACATGTGCATATATATATATATATATATATATATATAAGTAAACATACTTACAATCATTAAATCCTTAAATAAAAGAATGCACACTTGTAATAACACAAACACTTGCACGAATAAAAGATTATATATATATTCTCATAAATGTACTTACAATCAACATTTTGCATATTCACAATTATACTCCTATTTATAATTTCACATCCCACATCACTTAATATTATCAGTATGGTATCATTTCACATAGTCGATGGTCACAAAGTTAATCGACATAATCACATTTCTCATAGTCGATGGTATAAAGCCAATCGATATAATCACATTTCTCATAGTCGATGGTCACAAAGTCAATCGATATAATCACATTTCATTTCCACATTTACTCATAAACATAACATCATTTATATCCAATGAACCAAACTCAAGTTCATAATATATACACACTTACAACCATAATTCCAATGTTCACATACAATTCGTAATATATCAATTTCTAAATAAGATTAATATTCTATTAATAATATTAAGATTTCCTTGCATCTCATTCATTATATTTAATAACTACTTATCTCAAGAGCTTTCTAACTTTAAATAAAAAGAGTTTCTTTAGTTGGTTGTCTTCTCCTTATCTCTTGTAGCTCCTACACATATCCACATATCAAACACACATTCAACACATTACATATACACATAAGCTTAACTTGCATAATCTGTCACCTCAAATTTGATATATCTAAATATTATGTACATAAATCTTTTGACTCCCATTTTAATACATAAGTTAGTACTATGTGTCTATTTTCATTTTCAATTGAAATTATCTAATTTGGACATGTAGAATTAATTATGAATTTTTGAACACTAATAAATCATATAAAGAATCAGAGTGAGCAATAAAATACCAAGCTCTGTTAACCCCTCATAGATATACATTCAGCTCAATATCAAAATATAGGAATTGTAGAGAACTTCTTGAAGTTTCCAAAGCATCAAACTTTACTAAATTTGGAGTTCTACAACTCTAGATATCATCATATAACCAACACACAAGAAAATTCACAAACCAACCTATATACTACTGCTGGCATGTTTGATGTGTGAAGTTCATAATGCTCTAAAAAATCATAAACACATCCTATAATCACCAAATTTATATAAACTCTACATATATGAGTCTACTTTTATTCCCAAATAAAATCATATAATTATCACATGCAGAAAATTAATTATGACATTTATAGTAATATTAGGTCATACAAACTGATAGAATGAGCAATAAAATGTCCAACCCTATACAACCATTTTAACAGCAGATTTAGCTCAAACTTAAAACATAAAAGTTATAGAGAACACTCTGAAGTTTCCATAGAATCTAACCATGCTTAAATTAGAGTTCTACAGCCAAAGTTACGATAAAAACTCTAAGACTAAAAAATAGAAGAAAATAGAATCGGAATTTGCAACAAATCAAAACTCAACTTCAATCAATACAAATATAATTAAAGCTTACCAATTGAGACTCCAATTGATTAAAGACCTTCTAAAGCTTCTCAAAGTAATTGTTTGATAACTTGAGAAAGATGACAATCCTTTCACAAGTCCACCAAGAAAACACTCATTCTCTTCTTCTCTAATCTTTACACCCTACTCATCCACATACACACATACACATCCTCCAATCAAACACCACCATTTTCCCCCCTTAGGTGTCCCCATAATTAATGTATAATTATAACATATATTATAAATAAAGAATAATAATTAAACATTTAGATAATTCTAAACAAATATCATCAAAATTCCCCACTAGCTCTTTAATGAGATGGGACTAATACACAATAGCCCTTAACTTTCTTTTATGATAATCTACTCCCATCTTTCTTTACAAGTAAGTCCCTCTCTATATTATATGCACATTCCCAACTTAAATCAAGTTCACTATCTATTATGTATAAAATGCAATATATAAGAACAGAACATGTATTCTAAAAGGCACGTGTTACATTTCTCCCCTTCTTAAAGAAAATTTCATCCCCAAAATTAACTACTCACCGCATAACAATACTTCTTGAACTTAATTCCTCTTTATCCTTATTACCTAAGATCTCATGATATCTTTCAATTTCTACATTATACATTTCAACTATTCAACTCGAATCTCTATCCAGCATACCAAATGATAATACTTCATGCCATTTCACACATTATAATATCATATACCTAAATGCATTATATTCCCAAATGTATACAATAATGTAATCATAATATTCAACATTATTCCCTGTCATTTTCATTTTGGTATCACTGACAGGCATAATTTTCTTAGTAAAATTTGACATTCTGCTTTCAAATAACAGCTTCTTCTATGTTTCTCTTTATTGTCAGCCACCACTTAGAATACCTCAGACCCCAATGTTGTCTCGATTCAACACCTTCTGACAAGTATATACTTTAATTTCTTGATATTCATTGAATATCAATAATGATTTCCCATATAATTATTGTCTTCAAATCTTCAATGGTTAAACCATAATGGCTAATTCAGAATTATATGATGAGATATTCATTTCATGAGATCATAATTTTATAACTGTCCAAATATAGTAGTGACACATACATTCTGTATCTAGTCTTGAAACCCTAACATAACCCATTAATTTTCATCTCCAAATCAATAATGTAAACAAAAGAGTAATAATAATTATTTTTCTTTGCTTCCCAAATCTTTATTGACCAACCTCAGTTTGTTTTCTTAATAATTATGCACCAAAGATAATACCTTCTTTCATCTCCTAACTTATTTTATTTGATATAATATACAACTATATCTTTTGTAAGCTGTTCAACATGTCTTTGTCAACTAAATAAATAAAAAAAAGTACCCTTCAAAGTTGTTATCAACATGTCTTTTGTAAGCTGTTCAAAGTTGTTATCACCCCGCTTGCAGTTCTGTCTTGAGTACCATTGTAGCAGCTCTTAATTATTCATGCAAATCTTCACTGAGTTGTTGTTCAATTATCCACAACTACCACATAACCACACACTATCATCTTCTACCTTAATAAGCTGAATTTAATGCTTCCTATAATAATTATTCACTTTATCAATCTATCTCTTTAAATTTTAAGTCTGCTTTTTGATACTGAAATAACTTTCAATAATTCTCTCAAAAACATATCCAGAATTCTCTAATTAAAGAAATATATCCATTACTTCATTTAGTAATACATTACTTACTCAATTAAATCCATAAACTAATCATATACAGAAAGTATACTGAAAATATACACAGAGTATACAAAAGTTAGCTTATAAATAAGATATACCCTATGTATATCAATTCCATTTTTCCCCGACTATGTTTATACATTCAATTCACATAATTAAGAGAATGTAAGACCACATATGCACTTGCAATATTCTTACAAATGCTCACAAATTACCAAGTCCATTCATAGAGGAATATAAATATAATTAATAATATTTGAGTGCACTTCACCTACGCTTACATCTCAATACTTATTTTACATCTGTACTCATCTCAATAATAAGAAATAGCATTTTATAATGATTTACATAAAAGCAGGAGTTTATACACTCACATCCCAATCTCAATAATCGGTACCCGGTCGAAACCATTCTCATATAATCACATCACTCTTGACATATTTTGGCTTATTAGAATTGTCGACGGACACTTAGCTAATCGACATATTTATCAATTTATATTGTCAATAGACATTTAGTCAATCGACATAATACCAATACTCTTGTTGATGAATTATAACACCCTCCACGTACTACATACAAGTGTCCATACTTAAAAAAAACATACACGTGGCATATGAAATTTTTTTTTCTTAATTAACCCTCGTAAAATATATATAATACAAAAACTCTTGATAAATATACATTTTACTTTTTACATACTGATAAAGCAAAATATTCCTATTTATTTTTATAATAAATTCCTATTTTTGTGCTTAATTGGTAAAATAAATATTTGATTTAATTCCTATTTGATCTTTTGGTAGGAAATCATGCTAATTCAGAAAAAGGAACCAAAATTGG
>CATIWO010016222.1:0-11483 GCA_949673435.1 Macaranga tanarius | reverse complement strand
TCTTAGGCGAGGTAGGCGTCACGCTTCTAATTTTAGTGTACTTATGTAACATTGGTAAAATTAATATTTATTCTCCCATTCAACACATGGCTTACCTAAGTTTCTTCATATAATGAAACTCACATAAATCGTTATTCTCTTGGCATCCCATTACGTTTGGGTAACCCATTGTCCGGGTCTTAGATGGAACTGAAAAATAGCATTGAAATGACAAAAATTAACTGTAAAAAATCAATTGCTATTGTCCTTCATATAATAGTGAAAATGAAAAGATAAATATGTTGTTGTTTATTTTTTAAACTAGAGCTATAAGTTGGATTGGTTATAGCTTCTCGAACTAAAATTCATCAGTTGAAATTTCATATATATATATAGTTTTAACTATTGGTGCTTAAAATCTATTAAATTTTAATTAAATATTAATGTATATATCATGACTGAAATTTAAGATTTCATTTAAGTAAAAACCGTTGTTATTAACCGATCTAAACTAACAAGAAGTCACCGAATCTCTACTCATCCTACAGAGGGCTTATCCTACATAGAGCTAAACCGAAACCAAATTATCCTTAGCTATTTAGGTCCACTTAACTGTTTTTTTTTTAATCAATTTTTTTTGACACTCTAAAACGGAACATAACATGTCCAACTACAAAAATAAGAAAGAGCAGACAGGAACAAATGGATAATCCTCGGCTTTTTCAGTGGTGAGGGTGCTTTTGCCTGTGCGCTGCTGCTCTAGAAAAGCGAGATGTTTGATATACATGTGGTTCGAGCATTTGGCAGCAGTGCATCGGACAAGTGTGACAAATTCCCATGTGAAAGTCGGTTCAGCAAAAACAACAAATTAAATTAGCCATCACTAAATTAAAATCTTTCAAGATAAGATTCCAATTCTTATATTTGACTAATTTGGGATCTCTCAAATCACAATGGAGTTCCTTCCTACTCTAAACAATTTATAGATAAAAAAGTTATTATAGGTGGAATGTCATTTTGGAACATAATACACATTCATCTACACTTCATTCCTGAAATAGTATTTTCATGTAGTAATTTTGTGTATATATGTGTCAATAATATGATTTCTATATACATTAAAAAATAATTTGATAGAATCGACATTCATTAATTTAAGCAGTAAAAAATTTAAAACTCTTAAATACTATTTCTTATTAGTATTCGAATGCAGAAAAAAAATATGAGAGGAATGTATACGTCAAAAGGTATTAACAACTACCGGAATAAATCTCTATCATAAAAAATAACATTTTAATTCAAATTCATTCTTCACCAATTTAAATTAAGAGAAGTTTTTTCATTGATTTTTTTTTTAATTCGGTTAATTTTTTAATAAAGAATATCTAGAAAAATAAAATATATATATATTTTTTACGAGAAAAATAGCAATTGATTACGAACTCCTCCATAGCTACAGCCGACAGTTGATGAGTTGGTATGACTGTGACTTCTGGCCATCATGTTTAGGCTAATTTTTTTTTTTTTTTTTTTGACCAGATGTTTAGGCTAATTTGAGTATTGAGAAAGGGCAGGATAAGTCAGTGAAGAAGACAATCAATGATTTTGGCATTACTGTTATGTATGCGTTCAGTGCTTTTTGGTATTTTATTTTTCCAAAAATAAATTAAAATTATATTAAACATGGCTTGAATCTCTCACGATACTGTTTTAAATTAATAAATTAGTAATTCAGTGCAATATATATTTTAGATATATCTTAAAATTTGAGTTTGAGTGTATGGTAGATTATTTTATTTAATTTAAATTCAAATTTATAGTCCTAAATTGCTGAAATAATTTACTTTTAGTTTATATAAATAGGAGATAAATGATAATATTATTGGTGCTAGATGGTCATAAAAAATTAAATGTATAATTTTAGAATAGTAAAAAAGACAAACACGTTATTGAAAATCATTTTTACTAATCAACAATTATTGGAATCAATTAACAATCGGTAATTCTCACTTTTTTTTTGAAGGATCAGCAATTCTCACTTAAACGATAGTAATTTATATTTGAGTTGGGTCAAACACTATCATATTAAATTAGTTATTGAGAGATTTAAGAGATTTTTATCATTTTTATTATTTTACATAAATCAAACTTGATTAATTAAAGACCAATAAACTATCAATATCACTAATTTAAACTTAAAAAAACATTTTAACCAAATAAATTTATCAGGCCACCATTTTTCAAATTATAAATTCTTTTCAACTAAAAATGATTTATAAATTATGGAAAAACAATCGTCTGAAAACTACTATTTTTTTAATATTGACAAAAAAAAAAATACATTACAAAATTTAAATTCTAATATTTTATTTTTAAAAATGATTTTGTATAATTTTAAAATTCAGATGCACACACTTTTCAATAATTTTATTTAAGAGATAAACAACTTAGTATCTTGTGATATCTGTTGTTAGCAAATTTAAATCAAACTCATTAACACTATTAATTGTGATGACGTGAATGTTGATGTACTGACGTGGATATCGATATCAGTATCTACGTAAACATCTATATTATCATAATTAACCGTGTTAATGAGTTTAATTCAAATTTATTAATAACATATCATAAAGCTATTGAAGTGTTCCAAACAAAAGTACAAATCAAAACGAAAAAAAAAAAAAAAAAGCTGAACCATAAGATAATTTTTATACTTATCCCTTTATTTAATTGTATTATTTTTAACATCATCATCAGTCAATGATTAACAATACCAATTGGCATCAAACATCTCAAGGAGTTGGCACGTATTCAATTACGGAAAAAAAGTGACATATGGCCATATGGGTACATAAAAAGAGACGAAGACAGACACTTGTTTCGTTCATACGAGTAGAGGGCATTTAAGACATTTCGTTACAATAATATCAATTAAAAACTGATAAAGAATTTTATATGTTATTAAAAAATTTAGTACATTTGTGATCCTTCACCATAATATTTTTATCAATTTATCTCATCAAGTTACAAATTAACTATTGGAAACAGGTGAAAATAAACCCTTGATGTTTTTCCCTAATTGTACATAAATTATTAATATTTTTTAAAGTGCAAATACACTCGTGTTATTTTGAAAATTATATATTTAGACTCTTCTTCTAAATGACATTTATTTTCAACGTTAGTGGGACCTATTATCTCTGACATAAATGAAAAATATGTTATATAAATATGCATTTTTGTCTCTAATATTTATAATCAAATAGCAAATTTGCCCTTAAAAAATTTTATAAACATTTAAATACAATTTTTTTAAAAATAAAATTCCTCATTAATAAAAGTGTTAAATAATAATTTTTTTTATACTCGTAAAATATATTAATGCTAATATAATATTAAAATTTTTTAGATATAATGTTTATGTAAATATTTTAAAAATTTTATACAAATTCATACCATTGCATTTCAAAAAATTAAATAAAAGTATTTTTATATAGGATGAGATGAATTTTTTCGCTTAAATGTTCTTAATTGTTTTTAGATGAATTTTTACACAATTTTTAAAAATTTTGTATAAAATTATATGTAAACTTTTTTTTTTTTTAATTTTATATCAGCATTAGGAAATTCTACAAGTATGAAGAATAAACTACTATTTAACACTTTTATTAAATGAGGATTTTAATTTTTTTTTTAAAAAAATTTGTAGTTAAATGTTTAGAAAATTTTCTTTTAGGGTAAATTTGCTCTTCATTATAAACATAAGGGGCGAAAATGCACATTTATCTAATACTTATTCATATATGTCAGAGACAATGAATCTCACTAATGCTAAAAATAAATGTCGTTTATTAAAAGGGGCCTAAATATGTTATTTTAAAAATAGTATGGATGTATTTACACATCAAAAAATATTAATGTCTTATATGCAATTAGGGTAAAACATTAGAGGTGTATTTGCACATTTTTCCTTGACTATTTAGATATTTTAGTTTATTAAAAATAAAAATTATCAATATATTTCAACACTATTTAAAATATGTAATTGGGAAATTCTATCATAACTTTATTTTGTATATACTTTTTTTTTATATATATATGTATCACCATTGGATGAAAATGTATCACATCTTTCTTTTTATTTTATATGTATCACCATTGGATGAAAATGTATCACACCATCTAACGGTGGTTATTAACAAAATATAATTTATTTTGCAAAAAACAAAGTAAATATTTTAAAAAATTTTGTAAATAAAAGTAAATTATTTAAATATTTATACTAATTTAAAATATTTATAATTTTTTTAACAAATTAAGATGTTAAAATATTCATTCCATAAGTTGAAGGCTCATATGATAAAATATGTTAAATTAAAGGGTTATTAAGGTTTAAACCTATTATTTGTTTCAAAAAAAAAAAAAAAGGTTTAAACCTATTATTAATTAATTAATTAATACTATTTATCTAGCAGATTCTTAGACTTTACTCTTTCCGTTGCACTGCTTTCATTGTCTATAAATATAAATTTATCACCAACTCACTTCACTCGTCACCCTCTACCGCTACCCCAACCGCTGCCAGCACCGCCTCCGGCAGCCAGCAGCCCTTATCCTGTACGAGTGGATATGGGCATAAGCGGTGACTAAAAAGGACAAAACAAAGCTATACATATACATATATCTGTAGGAGTCTGCAGGCAGAGATACAGAAATGAAAAACATGTCAGCGGATTCCCTTTATCATCATCATGTAGTATTAATGCTGCTATTAAGCTACTTTGTAGCAGTAGCAGAATCAGGAATAGGAGTGAACTGGGGAACAGTATCATTTCGAAAGCTGAAGCCTTCAACAGTAGTGGATCTGTTAAAAGACAACAAGATACAGAAAGTTAAGTTATTTGATGCAGACCCAGATGTGATGAGAAGCTTGATGGGCAGTGGCATTCAAGTTATGGTTGGGATCCCTAATGAGATGTTTGCTTCTCTTAGCTCTTCTACTGCTGTTTCTGATTTATGGGTTCGTCAGAATATTTCCAGTTATTTAGTTAAAGGTGGCGTTGATATCAGGTGACTGTGTGTTCATTTATGTTTCTTTTTGTATTGTTTCTTTATTTGTTCCTTTTTTTTAGCTGTTGGGTGTTTGATTATGGAAAGATCTCAGCATTTTGTGTTTGTTTGGACAAAAGGGTGTTGTGTATTTTGATTAGTACTAATAGTTTGTTGCTTATGATTAGGTGAGGAAGGTGTCTGTCTTAGCAACCAAAGGTTGCAGTAGAGGTTGTTGATATGGTAACTGTGTCATATTTGGGAATTTAGGCTTTAGATTTTTAAGTAACATGAAAGTAATTCGTTGGTCTTGGGAAATTTATTGCTAAATTATGAAGCTTTGCTGTAAAAATTGAACATGAGAGGGCTCTAAGTGTTTGGAAAATTTAGAAATGCAAGAATTCAATTCAGTTCAAGTTCAATTCTATTTAGCCAGTTCTCAAATTGAGAAAGCTTACAGTTGATTGAATTGAATTCTTTAAACTTATTTAAAAGAGAAACAAGAGCATCCCAAAAGTAGCATACTAAAATGACTTTAGAAGAATTCAATTTGCAAATTATTTATTTCAAAAAAGCCCTCTATGAAATTGACATAAAAGTGAGCACTAGCTATTTCCCTTCAGAAGATATCCACAATCAAAAGCTAGTTCTCTGAAATTTCTTGAATAGACTTTGGATAATTTGCTTTGGATTACAATATTTGTAAGTTATGCAAAGGAATTGGCCGATTACGTTAAAGATTAGGTCATATAAAGAACTTGACCATTTTCATAGTTAATCTAAGTCTAAGTGAACTAGTTCTTCGTATCCACAGCGTAGAATTTTGGTAATTGCAACTGAGATGTTTTTGTTTTATGAAAGTTCTTTTATGGCATCATATTTTCCTCAGTTTGAAATTCTATTAGTCCTATGCAGCTGAGGTTTGTCCTACTTCCTCAACAATTAATTGTCTTATCTATGAAAGCTGTGGGTTGCTTTGTGGACTTCCTATGGCAGATAGTACAGCTCCTCGTCCTAGGATCTAGACAGCGTTGCTCATTTGATGGTATATGGCATTTGGCTATCCTTAATAAGCTATTTTGTTAAGTTAATTTTCAGGAACAAAGAGTTTCATGAAATGTATCATTGATTTGTGTGTACATGTGGTTGTATGATAGATAAATTTGAAGTATATAATTGATTTTGTGCATCTGGGTGTATAGTGTCTCTGTATATGAGTGTGAGAAGCAACATATCATTTCTCTTTTTGCAAGAGAGAAATTTCACCGAAATAAAGGGTTAACTAGATAAAGCAATATGCATCAAACGTTATGGAAGGTTAAGCAGTTGCCTCAGCTTTCAGGCTTGATTAATGTTCACATAATATTATTTTGGAGTGTAGTTCTGAAATGCTGCAACTTAGAAATCAGATAGTTTAGAGAGCCTGAGACTTTTATGACTCAACTTTCAACGTCTCTCACAGAAACAGATTCTAGTTCTGAAATTGAAATATGCTAAAGCATCTGCTAATTTGATGGGATGTAACTTTCAGTGTCTATTAGTAGCTCCACATTTCTTACCATTTTCTCTTCTTACCTTACAATGGCAGATATATTGCTGTTGGAAATGAGCCATTCCTCACAAGTTACGCAGGCCAATTTCAATCCTATGTTGTCCCTGCGCTGCAAAACCTACAGCAGTCTTTGGCTAAAGCAAATCTTGCTGGTTATGTAAAGCTAGTGGTTCCTTGTAATGCTGATGCCTACGAATCCTCGGTTCCTTCTCAAGGGGCATTCCGACCAGAGTTAACAGATATCATGACTCAAATGGTTTCCTTCCTCAACTCTAATGGGTCACCTTTTGTTGTCAATATTTATCCATTTCTTAGTCTCTATGAGAGCCCAGATTTTCCACAAGACTACGCATTCTTTGGAGGGAGTACTCATCCTGTTATAGACGGACCTAACGTTTATGACAATGCATTTGATGGGAATTTTGACACTTTAGTTGCAGCCCTCACCAAAATTGGATACGGTCAGATGCCAATTGTTATTGGGGAGGTGGGGTGGCCAACTGATGGAGCCATCAGCGCAAACCTCACAGCAGCAAGAGCATTCAACCAGGGCCTAATAAACCATGTTTTAAGTAACAAAGGGACCCCTCTTAGGCCAGCTTCTCCTCCCATGGATATTTATCTTTTTAGTCTACTTGATGAAGGGGCAAAGAGCGTACTTCCAGGGAATTTTGAAAGGCACTGGGGGATTTTCTCATTTGATGGCCAGGCTAAATACGCATTGAACCTTGGTTTGGGCAGCAAGTTATTGAAGAATGCGAAGAATGTTCAGTATCTTCCAACTAGATGGTGTGTGGCAGACCCTGCTAAAGATCTGTCTAATGTGGCAAACCACTTGAGAATTGCCTGTAGTGTTGCAGATTGCACAACGCTTAATTATGGGGGATCATGCAATGAAATTGGAGCGAAGGGAAATATCTCTTATGCATTCAACAGTTACTACCAGCTTCAGGATCAAAATGCACAAAGCTGTGATTTCGATGGTCTTGGTTTGGTGACATTCCGAGATCCATCAGTTGGTGAATGCAGGTTTCTTGTTGGTGTTACTGATACTAGTTCTTCAGAATTTAGACCATATCATAGCTGGATTTTCACTTGGAGTTGGGTGCTCTGTGGGATGCTGGTGTTTCTAATATAAAATGAAGTTTCCTCAAGTGGGTTTTTCAGGCCCCTTCTTTTGAAACTATTAGTGGTATACATAGGTGAGATAATACCATATTAATATGGGCGTTTGTGGAAAATGATAGTAGGTTATTGTTGAATGGTATAGTATTATGTAGGAAACAGTGTAAACTCATACGTATGGAGTCATTACTTGTTGAAATCATATTGATTTTAGATTTAATTGTTGTGTATGTGTTTGGTTGCTCATGTGTGGTTCGGATGTTCAGGGCGGTATGCTTTGCTTGCCTTTTGAAGTGTGGATTGATTCCTTCATTTTCATCACATGTCCAAAAATAGTAATGTCAGGTTCCAGTATCTGTAATGCTATCACTAATAATTCCTCCTCTCCCTTTCTTACCCTCTCGCATTGCTTATCCATTAAAGCAAGGTAATTGCATTAATAATATTATTGCTCACAATTCAAAAGTCGAAAGTACAATGGATACAGAAACCTCTTTGTTTAGGAAAAGCCTAAAACTATAAAGAGCTTCTGCAGGTTGCATATCGATTATGATATTCACGTATTATTTTTCGGCAAGGCAAACTTTATTTGGTCAGGTAACCATATTGGTGCCCGTCTACACATGAAAACTGCATTGATTCTTTAATTTGATTAGCAACAATTATCCCCACAGCACACCTTTCCACATCGAATATTTGGAACACGGCCGATGAAAAAGCAGCAGCGACAACCTTCAAATATATCAAACAATTAGTACATGCAATGCAGCTTGTACTGATGCAAATTTTTCTTGAACTCGTCTTTCATTCAAATATATCAAAAAGAAATGCTCCTTTTTGTTTTTGCTTGGCTTAATATGCTTATTCTTGTAATTTGAACCGTTTTGGCAGTTTGTCCTTTTAAATTGACCATTTTAACATAAAATCTATCTTATAAAAGCGTTTAAACTAATTTAAATGTTTAAATAATTTCATTTTAATTTACAAGTATACTATTTAAATACCTTTAATAGTTCTGAAAAATATTAATAAATTTTATTTATAGCTAGTTGAGATATTTAAATGTGTCAGGTCGAGAAAATTATAGATGCATTAAGCCGTTTTACTTTTGTATTTTGATCAATAAAAGCTACAAAGTACAAACAAAGCTATAAATGTAAAATGAGTTCTACCTGCGGGATGAACCATGTGCTCAAATGTGTGCAGGCGAGGGCCAGCAGTTGCATTTGCACATATGGCAATGCACATCACCACAAGAAGCCATGTCAAAGCAATAACCAACTTCTCCTTCCTCACCATCTCTTTCTTTCTATCTGCCTGCACAAACTCAAGAACAGAATATAAGTGATGGGTAGCCCTTGTCCAAAACATCCTATTTATACTGTAAAATTTGTCACTTTTGCGGCAAGTGCAGACATCCTTGCAATTGATTGCTACAATCATGAAGGCATATTGGTGCTTAATTATCTGCATCACAAGGCCAACTTGCCGTTGAATATTGGCCTCAATCGTTGATTTCTACGGGCGAGGACAAATGTAACTGCTGCTATTGCTGACTTTCTTCGTCGACCCTATTATGAAGTCTTCCATCTCATCCAAAATATCATCATCATGGCTCTTCTAGAGATCCAAGGAGATTCATTTCAACGTATAATGGAGGTTATCCCAGACTAAAAAAAATTATCTATAGGCCTATTTTCCTCCCTAACAATAAAAATTGAGCAAATTATATTTTTCTCTCTAACATTTAATCTAATTCATACTCTTATCCCTCTTATTTGAAAATCAAATTTATGAATTCTTAAATTATAATTCTGTTAATTTTTTTTCTTTAATCTTTTATACAAATGATATTTAACCTCTATTTTATATGAATAAAACACTTTAATCCTTAAATTTTAATAAAATAAAATAATTTGGTCCTTCAATTTTTAAATTATTTTAAATTAAAAATTTCAATGCTAATTTAAACTTTAAACATTTGCACAAATCTCTATAAATACATTAACTCAAAAATAAAGTTGAAATTTTGATAAATTCATAAATATATTTCTATCAATGTATTTTTTATTCATTTTTTTTACTTCATTTTATTAATTTTTGTTCCATTTACAATTAGTATTTATATAAAACTAAAGTAATATGTAACGTAAATAATATTTGAAAAATATAAATTAATGAAATTAAACTTAAAATAAATATAAAGTAAAATTGATAAAAATTAATGAATTTATTAAAGTTGCAGTTTGATTTTTTTATTTTGAAGTGTTGAAGAACATATGTGTAATTGTTTAAAATTTTGCTAAATTTATAATTTTCAATTTAAAATAATTATAAAATAAAAAGTAAATAAATTTATTTTATCTACTTAAAATAAAAAGGTAAAAGCATTAGTTTTTATAAAATAGGGAGTAAAATGTCTTATTTATTAAAAAATTAACGAAAAATTTAACAAAAGTAAAATGTTGATATAATTAAACTCAAGAATATAAATATTTAATTTTTTTTTAAAAAAATATGAATTAGGTCAAATTTCAGAAAGAAAATATAATTTTTTTTTTGGAACAAACATGATAAGATTCATTCACTTAACATAAGAGTACAACATTAGCTATATGACAGCACTATTCATAACTAAGTTATGCAAAACTTGGTTCAGAACTTGAAACAACCAAGAACTATAACTAATACTATAACACCCTCCAGTACTACATATACGTGTTCACAAAACACTTCATAAACATGGAAATGCTAAAAATATAGTAAAAGTTAAGTATATATATATATATATAATTAAAAATTTTAGTTACATATATTGAAAATACTTATTACATAATTTAAAAAATGTTAAAATATACATATGGACTCAATTTTCAAATATTTGAATGCCATGGTTATGAGGATGGAAATGACTGCACTTAGCTTTTCTCGTACCCACCTGAGCTCGCTACCGGACACACTTTAACTCTAGCTAACTATGCCCTGAAAACTACAATTACAAAGAAATGAGCTTGCCACTCAATAAGTAATTGATAATATAATCCTACATATAATTCTCCTCAAGAACTAATTAAGGAGAAACATAGAATTTAATTACACACTAAGTATGTATTAATCTATTACTCACATCATCAAAACCAATATCAGGAATTAAAGCCAATTTAGAACCAAAAGACGGTTCAAAAGCATCGTCGGGCTATGCCAGAAGATTGGCGCTCGTCAGATCACTGGCAACCGCCAATGGTAATCTGGTTCAGAGAACTGGCGATTGCCAGTGGCCCATTCTGCTAGCAATGACTGGTGATCGCCAATAGCTGGTTTCAGCCACTGTTCCAAATTCACCAAAATGTCTCAACTAACACAATCATTAATTCATCAACAACCATTCCTATTCAATATAAACTAATCATCTATATACAATATATCAAATGTATACACTAAGTATACATCAATTCAATTCACATTCAACATATGTATAAACATGATGCACAATACAATAATGTATATTTATGCAAGTTAGTTATCTGGCTGGAGTTCTCAACACTACAAGTCACAAACGTTTCACACAAAGCTCACTTTTTTTTTCATATATATATATATATATTTTTAATATATCTGTGTCCATTCCTGAGACTCTCTGTAACACCCGTATTTCGGAAAGTACTATTCATATTAATAATTTTCATGACATGTAGAGTAGTATTATGGATGGCATGTAAGCTTGGGTATGTACATGTGGTAGAGAAGGACTCAATTGTAAAGAAAGTGTTGGAATCAT
>CATIWO010016210.1:0-35774 GCA_949673435.1 Macaranga tanarius | reverse complement strand
ATATATATATTACTTTATTAAGGACTTACTTAATGTTTGAAATAAAATAAGAATAAAAAATTGACTTTTTAATTATGTTTAAGGTGCGGCCTAATCGAGTCATGTCATCGCATGTTCATCTAGATCAATGAATTCTTAGAGATTTTATTTAAAAAGGTTTTAAAAATTATCTAATTGGTTAAAGATTTATTCTCAAATTTTTCAGTTATGAACTGATTGAACGGGATTGAATATGACAAACATGATACAAACAAAAATTTTACAAAAAAAATTAAAATAAAATTTTAAAAAATTTAGTATAATAATTTACAAATAATTCCAATTTGACAAGGTTTTAACAGTTTCTTTTTTCTTGAGCTATTTACAAGACATTATTTGTTATTTTTAACTTAGAAAGATGAGGTAAGGATCGATCCTTAATGTTTTGAAGTGACTTATACCAATTGATTACTCAACTTTTCACCTTTCGACACATTATTAGTTTTAATGATATATAAAATTTCACATATTTCAAGTTTCAAAAGAGGGGAATAAAAAAAGAAGAGTTAATAAAGTCATTGAAGGAGATTAAATGCAATGGTAGTCTCATACTTATTGAAGTTTACACTTTTGACTATTAAATTTCAATTTGATTCTTTTTTTTTTGATAATCTAACTTTCATTTTGTCTCAAAAAGTGTGTTGCCAAAGATTTTAGTACTCTAAATTTCTCCTTAAAACTATTTTAATCCCTCATTTTTATCTTTTCAATTTAGTTTAAAAATTATAATTAAAAAGATTAGAAGTTTACCTTCTCATAGGCTCTAATATCACTCAAGGTGAGATTACTTTTATTAGGCCAAATCAAAATGATATTCAAATTTTCCTTATTTTCTATAAATGTTTAAAAATGTAGACTTATTTGAAAAAAAATTAAATTTGAATTAAAATAGTAATTTTAAATTATTCAGATATCAAAAAAATTTTTGAGCAACTATTGTCAAACTAAAATTTTGATATTCTTAAAAGTTACAAATTCTTAAATTAAATAGAAATTTGATATTTTTAAAAGTTATGAATTAAAGTTTGGTAACCGAATTGAAACAAAACTAAAATTTGGTATCATCCCATACATTTGACCTGTCATTGGAGGTCTCTAAACATTCTTTCCACAAACATTATTCATATAAAAAAAATTAAATTTTTAATAGATAATTTAAATATATTATTATATAAATTTTAAACTATTAAAATTAAGGCTTTTGCTATGGTACAAATGTTTGTATTTATACAAATAGAATTACAACCGTTAGATTAATTTTTATTTAATTACAATCATTGATTATCTTGGTGTATCAATACATATAAAATATATCAATGATTATATTTAATTAAATTTTAATCTAACGGTCTTAATTTCAGTTGTATAGATATAACCGTTTATACTGTAGAATGATTCTTAAATTAGGCGCTCACTAGATGTAATACAAAAAGAAAAAAGAGATTTAAAGTACCTTACATTTTTTTAGGTTAGTTTTAGATTTTATCATATTAAATTTATTTTTTTTAATGTAATTAAAGTAAAATCAAAATGCAAGTTTTAGAAGGCTAATATAAGGATAGATCACACGTGAATCAATAGTTGGAATTGGTTTGTTGATCTAATTTATCACTGTTTCTCACGCAAGTGACAAACTTAAGTAACCATCTTTAAAACCAGAAACCAAATCAAACAATGGTGGTAGTGGTAGTGGTGACATTTTCTTTGCTCTTGTATGGCATTGCCAACTCTCATGTAATGTAATAACTTCACTGCAAAATTCTTCTTTTACAAATCATCCTAAATTGTTATTCACATTCAAATATATATATATATATATATATATATATATATATATATATATATCAAATAATGTATACATATATCAATTAAAATATGCCATATACATTATAATAACAATTGAATGCAATATTATACTTTGAAGGTTAATGATTTGTATCTTTTAGAGAGACATGAATAGTATCGTTTCTCGATCTGAAAAATCCTAAATTATCACTCATTCATTCAAATATCCCCTGCTAATGAAGACAAATAAGTAATTTTTAAAATTAAAATTTTATTTTTATTTGATATTCATGTCCGTCAGAGATATGTATTATACTATCATTATCCTACTTTAAATAAGTATAAACTTTATCTATAATTTACTAAATTCAGTTTGAAAATATTTATCATCTCTGTAATATTATTCAGATTAAATTGAATTAGTTAGAGTTGAAATGGTGATAGTTTTTTTAAAAAAAAATTAGTTGAATGTTGGAATTTGTGACATGATTCATTTAATATAGAGATCATATTCAAAACACTTAGCCTAGACAAATTGGACCCATTGGCCCAAATTAACACCGTTGGGCCATGTTCTTTTTTTTAACAAAAATCGCACATGTTCAGTGTTGCATGCTTCAACTGCATCTTTCTTTGTGTCGCGCGATCAAAAAGTCCTCTGCTTCGATTCACTGTGTTTTTTCTCTTAATTCGATTTTAATTTCTGTGTTTACTCTGTATTCTAATCTTTAATTTGAGTTATTTTAATCACTAATTAACTTCTGCTTAAGATGGATTTGGCTTCTCGTTACAAGGTTTGATAATCTATTTATCTATCTAGATAATCTTTATTTATTTGTGCATGCTTGATTACGTTTTCAAGGCTATAATCGTAATGTGCGTTGTTATACATATATATATGCATATGTAGCTGATTCAATTTGCAGTTAATTTTGTTTTTATGGTGATTAATTTAATTATTGTTTTAATTTTCCCCATTTTATTTGTGAATGATTTGATTTGATTGATTTATTATTGTGTAAGTTTAATGTTCATATTTTAAGTGATTAGTAAGTAATTGTAGTGTTTTTAATGGTGGCAGGGTGTGGTTGGGCTTGTTTTTGGCAATGAGAATTCTGCTTCTACTGAAGATAGGTAAATTTTACTTCTTTTCTTTTGTTTTTATGGTGATTATGTTAAAGATTGTGTTTTTTATTATGGTGATTAGGATTGGTTATGTGATCCATGGCCTTAATTGAAAGTTTTTGTTTTTTGTGAATTTAGCTGGAAATGATTCGATAAGTGATTTATTTGCTCTATTCTAAATCATATTAATTATTCTGTTGCTTCTATTAAACCTAGTTTCAATCCTAAACTTTTGGGGCTGGCTAAAATATCTTTTTAAAAGAAATGATAGAATTCATCTTTGTTGGTTGTGTGTAACTTTATCAGCTTCTAAAAGTAAAAGCGTCATGGTGGATATGGAAAACATCACTGATCTTTAGGTTTTATTGCAATTTGGTAACTGTTGTTGATTCTCATGCACTCGTGCATTAGTTGGTCACATCTTAGAAATTGTGGGCACTGGGTAGATAATTTAGCTGTATTATCTGTAAGTTTATTGATGCAGCTGGTGGGTCAGCTCAATCTTCTAAATGCAATTTTCATCTTCAAGTCTGCGAAATGTTTCCTGTTAGTACACATTAGGATATCTATCTAATTTACTCATTCAGGGAGTTTCTTTAAAGAAGGCCCTTTAAAGTTTGATGTTTCAAAAGTTACTTTTATGAGTATAAATTAATTGTTAGAATGTTTTGTTCTCTGCCTTTTGTTCTGATTTGCTTGATTGTTCATAATCCTTCTCTTCCTCTTCATTTTGGTAAGTCGATTTTTGTATTTAATGTGTTCGTTTTGTATGACTAATAAAACTAACCCTCATTATGGCATGTAACAATAGTTATGTTGAACGGCTGCTCGATCGAATAAGCAATGGTGTCCTGGCAGATGACAGGAGGAATGCCATGGCTGAACTTCAGTCTATTGTTGCAGAAAGTCATTCTGCACAGATGGCTTTTGGAGCAATGGGTATGTGCCTCTTTTTTGTTTTATAAATGAAGGTTCATTTGTATCATTCTTGCCATTGTGTTGCTTGATACTGTTGCTTTCCTGCAGGATTTCCTGTGCTTATGGGTGTCTTGAAGGAGGAAAGAGATGATGTTGAAATGGTTTCAGTCTTCTCTTCTTTTCTATTTTCAATTCGTTTATTTGTCTTTCCTTTTCAATTTGGGCTGTTGCTAAGACTGTATCAATGTATGCATAAACAATTCTTTAAATTGAGAAGAAATAGCAAAGATCATTTTTTTAAACCATTGAATTGTATGGTTGTTTGGTTTGACAGTCTTGCAAATCTGCAAGATATATTTCTCCTTATGCTTTTCTTTCTGAAGCTTTACGTGCATAGTATGCAGTCATGATTATTAGTTATGTTTCATATTTTGCATTTTACAGAATTTTTTTCCCTTAATGAAGCGCTCATCCCACTTATTGATGTACTGAAAAGGAGTTTGCATGTTGCAGATTCGAGGTGCTTTAGAAACTCTTGTTAGTGCCTTGACACCTATCGATCATGCAAAAGGATCAAAGAATGCGGTCCAACCAGCTTTAATGAATACTGATTTGCTTTCGCGAGAGGCAGAAAATATTTCCCTTCTACTAGGGCTATTGGTGAGAGTTCTCATACATATCATAGCACTTCTATTTTATTTTGCAGTTGCTATGAATCTAGCTAGATAATGTTTGAATGTGTTTTTTACTTTTGGCACTTTGGCAGTCAGAAGAGGACTTCTATGTACGATATTATACGCTACAAATTCTGACTGCCCTTCTCACAAATTCTCCAAATAGGTATGAATTTATAGCAATCTTCCTTTACCAAAATTTTGATGGATTTCTAAGTTACTGCTGGAAAGATTGTTCCTGAGTTCCTCTTCAGGTTACAGGAAGCCATTCTAACCATTCCTCGTGGTATAACTCGACTCATGGATATGCTTATGGATCGAGAGGTACAAAATTTTGAATTCAATGACAATTTTTGAATAAAAAATTGCAGTTATAGAATCTTTTCTCATAGCACAACCTGTTAAGATTGTTTGAGTTTCTCTTCTGCAATTTTGATTACTAATGTTATGCTTTTTAAATTTGGGTGTACAAATACTGGAAAACTATGGTTTTTTTGCTTTATGAAATTTGTAAGAGGAGAAGAGAGGAGGGGAGAGGGGAGCTATTTACTGCTTTGTCTCCTGAACGCATTATTTATTTATTTTTGCCAACATTGTTAGTTCTATTATAGTGAAAATATTCATGGCCTACTTTATAGGTTATACGAAATGAGGCCCTGCTGCTTCTTACATACCTAACTAGAGAAGCCGAGGTCAGTTGATCACCTTTACATTGTCTTCTCCTGTATCTTTGCTTCTTTATTTCTTTTGCTTTTCACCCATTTTTGAACCCATATGCATATTTTCTCTGCTAACTTATTTGTTTTATGAGTTTAGGAGATTCAAAAAATTGTGGTCTTTGAAGGTGCATTTGAGAAAATTTTTGGCATTATTAGAGAGGAAGGAGGTTCAGAAGGTGGCGTTGTTGTGCAGGTGATTTGCTTTCCAATCAATTTTGCAATGTGGATTTATGAACTAGTTTGTCTTGTTTGCTGCTAGGTCACTTGTCCCTGTAAATGGCTTGTTAACTATTTACATGCATCTTTCAGGTTTTATAACTCCATTATATATTCTCAAGTTTTGATCAAATGTTCTAGATTAAGTTGTTGGACAACAAGGAAGCTTACTTTGTAAAAATTATGACTAATTGTTGAAGCTTCAGTTGTGTTGGTTCGTACATTTGTCAGGATAACATGAACAATCCTTATTTCTTATATGGGCTTAATTTGTCCAAAGAAAATTTCCATTTTGGTAAAACTTTTGCAGTTCAACATTTACAAATTTTTGAAACTGTGCCTTTGGAAATGATGCAAAGCTTCGTGAGAATGCATTGTAGTGGTTTATTTGGTTCTAATGGGTTCTAGAAATCAAATATCACTTGTATTTTTTTTTTCACGGCTCTTAACGATCTTCATTGGGGAAAATTTTCAGATTAACTTACCAAAATGCATGTTTGAGTATTTCGTTTTTATGACTATTCATCCATGATGTGAGGGATTTTTTTGAGGAATTTTCATGAATGAAAAGGGTATCCATTGTTCTTGCTGCGAACTCTGGTTTATCATTTAATGCACTAGAGAAATATGTGAATGTATTGCTGAAACATCCTCTTTGTTACTGCCAGGACTGCTTTCAATTATTGAACAATCTTCTGCGTAACAATGCATCTAATCAGGTTTGTAGCTTATGTTTGTGTTGTTTATGCCAACAATAGTATTCTCATGCTAATATGAATTGTATTTGGTTTAGGTATTATTGAGAGAGACAATGGGTTTTGATGCCTTAATATCAATTCTGAAGCTTCGAGGGAGTGCTTACAGTTTTACCCAACAGAAGGTTAGATACTCAAATGTTCATAGTTTTGCATTGTTTTAATGGTTGAACATTTTGTTTGATGTAATAATTTTGAGCATGCATTCTTACAATCCTTACTGATGATTTTTTGGTTTTTATAACCAACATCATGCCAGTAGACAATTAACCTACTGAGCGCATTAGAAACCATTAGTTTGTTAATTATAGGAGGTTCAGAGGCTGAGCATGGAAAAGATACAAACAAGCTGACCAATCAAACAGTTTTGGCCCAGGTTCATCACGATATCAAATCTATTTTAGTTAGCACCATTATAAGTATAATAATGAATTTGATCTTAAAATCATGTTGTATTATTCTTCTAGAAAAAGGTGTTGGATTATCTTCTGATGTTGGGTGTTGAAAGCCAATGGGCCCCTGTTGCTGTGCGTTGCGGGGTAAGACATCTTTCTTGAACCTTCTTAATTTTTTTTCCCATCATATGAGGCATCAAATTTAGCAGGGACATCTATAGAAGATTTGCACAATCTTTGACTTGCATCATTTGGGAATAGGCTTTCTTATTAGTTATTGGATTGGTTGTATGCTTGATGCTATTTTGCATATTTCTTGGACTATATTTCCTTTCTCATTTATAATAATATACTATGAATAATTTATTAAGTTCTATTCATTTAGATCTATTCCTTTGCCAGGCATTGCGGTGTATTGGTGATTTGATTGCTGGACATCCCAAGAATCGTGATGCTCTTGCAACCAAAGTTCTTGGTGAGGAGCCACAAGTAGAACCTGCTTTGAATTCCATTCTTCGAATCATTTTGCGGACTTCCAGTATCCAAGAGTTCATTGCAGCTGACAGTGTTTTTAAGATTTTTTGTGAGGTTAATTCATGTATTTGCTCGTTGAACTTATCGTTTTTCATTCTGTTGTAATTATGTACGTTTAATGTTTTAAAACAAATAGCTTCTGAACTAGAATCATTTATTTTTATGTAGTCCACCGTGTGGATTCATTGTCTAAATAAATCTAATTCAGACATTCTTCTTATTTATTCAGAGAAATTCTGATGGTCAAACAATGCTAGCATCGACATTAATTCCTCAACCGCATTCCATGACTCATGCTCCTATTGAGGAGGATGTGAACATGTCTTTTGGAAGGTTTCCTTGTTTCAATTGCATTTTGTGATTGATTTTTCTATCAATTATTCTATTTGAACCTGACTATATCTGCATTTATAATATGTAATTTATGAATAATCTTATGAAGCTTCTTTGTATGGCAGCATGCTGTTACATGGTCTTACTTTGGGTGAAAGTGATGGAGATCTTGAGGTAATGTTTTAGCACATCATTTTTTACACTTGATGAAAAAATAAAAATCCATGAAATAGTTGGATTATCTCATAAAAATTTAAAGTGAATTATAAATTTGACTTGCATTGAGTAGAGCCTGAGATCTACTATTGTTTCTGCATTGAACAATCTGTCTAATATTTTGAATGCAGACCTGTTGCAGGGCCGCTAGTGTGTTGTCTCATATTCTTAAGGACAATATGCAGTGCAAAGAAAGGGTATGCAATTTCATTTCTCTATTTTTGTAGACTAATGAGATGACTGATGCTAATATTAAATAGAAACCGACCATGAGAAGATGCACAAAATCATGTGCTGACCAGCACTAGCTTATGCTGTCTCACGAATTTAATTATTTTTTTTTGTGGTGTTAATTTTTTTGAAACAAATATTTGAACTTTATGCTGTCGCTGTTGCTTTTCTACTAAATTCTATAGTCACCAGTTGCGTCATGATAATTGCATGGAGAGCTTACTGTTTATTTCCATTCTTATGTTTTATTATGCACCTCCTCAACCTTAAGTAATATAAATTTCATTTATTTTTTTCCATGATGTGTTGATAGATAATTTATACATTATATTCTGACGATGCATAGGACATGGATTTTCTCTCCGTCTTTTTTAGTTATGTGTTTAATGTTTGGTTAAACCCAAACACTTGGAAGACGGAGAATTATTTTATTTCTACTTGTCAGCTATTATCTATCCATGCACTTGCTTCCCTTTTAAATTATGATAAACATGTAGCATTGTGACTATGATTGGATATTCTCATAACAAACTTTAACTATAAACTATTCATCATTCTTTTTATGCATGTGACCGTTGATGTCGCAAGTTGTCTATTGATGTGATAGATATTTTTAAGGTGATAATTTTAGCATTGATTCATGGACACCAAAGGGCTTTTTTCTTCCATTTTTTTAATCTTTGTATAAGCACCAAAAAAGAGAACAAAAGTTAGAGTTCTTTATTATCTCAATTTTAAGCTTAAGTTCTTTCATCATGGAAAATTCTCCTATCCTCTTCAAGATTATCTAATCTTAGGATAATGGTTGCAGGTTCTACGAATTGAACTTGAGTCACCCACGCCATCCTTGGGAGTTCCGGAGCCACTAATGCACCGCATGGTGAAATACTTGGCTCTTGCCTCCAGCATGAAAAACAAAGATGGGAAGTCAAGTACAATAGGGAATTTGTTTGTTCAACCAATCATTTTAAAATTGCTGGTGACTTGGCTAGCTGAATGTCCCAGTGCAGTTCAATGCTTCCTAGATTCACGTCCCCACTTAACATATTTGCTTGAGCTGGTGTCAACTCCATTGGCAACCGTGTGCATAAGGGGGTTGGCAGCAGTTCTATTGGGAGAGTGTGTTGTTTACAACAAGTCCAACGAAAGTGGAAAGGATGCTTTTACAGTAGTTGATGCCATAAGTCAGAAAGTTGGACTCACATCATTCTTTCTTAAGTTTGATGAAATGATTAAGAGCTTCCTTTTCTCCTCCGTGAAGCCATCAGAACCTCATAAACCATTGACAAGATCTGCTGCTGCTAGCATGGCAGAGATTGAAGATGTTGATGAGCAGGATTCCTCTGATCAGAAGAACGAGGATGATCCTATCCTCTCTTCAACCTTTGATAGCTATTTTGTCAATTTTGTTAAGAGGTTGGAGGCAAATATCAGAGAAACTGTTGTAGATATATACAGTCGTCCTAAAAGCGAGGTTGCAGTTGTGCCTGCTGAGTTGGAGCAGAAGAATGGAGAAAGTGATAAAGAATATGTCAAACGGCTGAAATTGTTTATCGAGAAGCAGTGCTCTGAGATACAGGTGCCTTTTTTATCTACAAGTTTTGTGTTTTCTAAAATCATTTGTCAATACAATTTCTAGACATGAGAGGACACCTTGTTTGGTTTCCAATATTGAAATAAAATTGGACCAAGACATTCATCATCCCCACTCTTGACTGAGATGCTCAGGACATTTAGAAACTCTTATAAATGTTAATTACTGGAAATACTTCCACTCTATTATTCCTTATGGATGAAAATGGTCATTATGAATGATGAATCTACTCATCTCCCTGTTTTCAAATGTTAATGTCAAACAAATAGTCTGCAAAGTATCCAAAAATGGAAGAAAATTACCAACTGGATTAATGTTATAGCTGATTCACATAACAAGGGACGTGATATATGTCTGTAGGATTTGATCATTCTCTTACATAGGTCAGAACTTGTTCTTCAAGAATGTCCTTGCACTTTTAGTATTCTTATATTTCATTATGCATTTAGGCAAATTAAAAAAATTCCCTTCCACTGAAATTGGCATCCTTAATTACTGTGTGCTGCCATGTTAGCAAATGGTGGACACCTTCGACATCAGTCATTTATTGTTGTGGTGTTGTTTTGTAGGTGGCTAGCTATTACGTTTTTATGTAGAAAGTTTTAAACCCTGTTTAGGTAATGTATTGATTTGATGTCATTTTTAGAATCTTCTTGGTCGAAATGCAACTTTGGCTGAGGACCTTGCCAAGATTGGTGGGAGTGGCTCTTCCGAACCTGAACAGAGGGCAAGTGGGGGCTTGGAAAGAGTCCAGGCAGAGACACTCAGGAGAGATCTTCAGGAATCCAATCAAAGGATAGAGATGCTCAAGGCAGAGAAGGCCAAAATTGAATTGGAGGCAACTATGTACCAGAATTTAGCTGGGAAGATGGAGGCTGAACTGAAGAGCTTGTCTGATGCATACAACAGGCTTGAACAGGACAACTTCAGTCTAGAAAAGGAGGCGAAAGCTTTGAAGAATGGTGGAGCCTCGACTGTTGCAGATATTGAGGCAATTAAAGCAGAAGCAAGGGAAGAAGCCCAAAAGGAGAGTGAGGCAGAATTGAATGATTTGCTAGTGTGCCTAGGGCAAGAGCAGAGTAAGGTGGAAAAGCTGAGTGGAAGGTTGTTGGAGCTAGGAGAGGATGTGGATAAACTGCTTGAAGGTATTGGAGATGAGACGGGGCTGCCGGATGATGATGAAGAAGAGGAAGACTGATTGGGTACTTATCTTAATGTTTAAAGTCATTGTTCTGTTGAGTCTTTGCTTTGTACATTTAGTGGTTGAATTGTACAGGTTACTAAGTTAATTATTTACTATAGTTAGAACAGTTGAATCAAACTTAAGTTGCACAATTGAATTTAAATAATTGCTTCTCTTTGAACCTGCTTACTTTATTACCATTACTTGGAGATTTGATTGCAGGGAAAAAATATAGGCATATTATCATCTGAGACCCTACTGCTCCGGTGGCAGAATTTATAACCGCTGCTTACAAAGAGTTGGAACTGAATTTCTGTTGATCAATTGATATTGTGGATGATGGAACATCAGATGTGGCCTCATAATTGTGTGTTTTATATGATTTTCATACCTTTTTTTTTTTAAAAAAAAATGATATAACATTTTCGTTCTGTATCTCATGCTAGAAAACGAACTTGTTATCGTCACAATCAAGCAAAGATTATGAGAAGTCAGTTCTCCTTCCTCTTTGAGAAAAGTCATTATAATGTCTCTTTCTATTATATTATAAGTATTATTAATATGTTAGTAATTATTCTATTAAGATCTCTTTTATTGAAAGGCGTAGCTGGGTTGACAAATTATGATTTTTTTAATTTTTAATTTTACAAATTCATAAATTTTGATTTCTTAAATTTTAATTCAGCAGGAAGTATATTTTCTGGAAGTAGAAGTTTTTATTTTTGGTTCAATGTCTAACTTCTCATCAATTAATACCATAAAAGATATAAATATCCTAATCAACTATAAACACTCCATTAAAAAAGCCCTAAACCCTAAACTATAGCATATTAGAAGAACAGAAACAATACATTAGCATGCCCATAAACTTAACATCACGTAATCCTATTAAATCAACAATTAAATTACTAATAGCATAATATAATCTTGATAAAAAAAATTAATTTAAAAAGAATAATTCTAAATTACATCTAATGTAGTAATCTACTAAAATTTATTACATTTTCTTAAAAATATATATTTTTCATAAAAATCAAATTGATATTTTTCTGACAACAAAAAAAAAAATATTATGGTCCCAGCAATCTAACAGTGACAGGCTTTCGTAGGTTGAGACGTGAGTTGTTGTGTTGTCCCTACCCTACGGTACGTACCATGAAAAAGTAGGTACGTACCATGAAAAGTATTAGTAGATAGTTGATGCGCAATGATTAGATGCTGACACAGAGCAGATAACAACTTCACCAAACGTTCTCTGTCTCAGCTGTAGTCTTCTGTTCAAAAAAATCTTATAAAACAACATCATCATCATCCTCATCTTCTTCGTCTTCTTCTGTTCCAAATATTTTTTAAAACTGCTACAACACTTTACTTTGTATTAAATATGGAAGAGAAATCAACAGCAACCGCAGCCATCATAGAGCACAAAGCCTATGCCCGTGTTGGTCTCTTAGGGAACCCAAGTGATGTCTATTATGGCCGTACAATCTCTTTCAGTCTTGGCAATTTCTGGGCCACTGTTCAATTACAACCTTCTCTTGATCTTGTTATCAAGCCACACCCTTTTCATGATCTTGTTCACTTCTCTTCTATCCGTCACCTGGTTATTAAATTTCCTCCCTTTCCATTCATTGATTTTTTTTTTCATTATTCTTGCACAATTGATTGATTTTGTTTACTGGGTTTTCATTATTTTTGCAGATGAATCGCTTGCAGAGTGAAGGGTATTATGGAGGGGTGCGGTTGCTTATGGCTATTTGTAAAGTTTTTTATATGTATTGTGAAGAGAATGGGATCCATCTTCATTCTCAAAATTTCACTCTTTCTTATGATACTAACATTCCTCGCCAGGTACATTCTCTGGCTTTAATAATTGATTTGAGTTGGGGTATGTCAAGATTCAATCTTTATATGGAAAATATTGCTCAGGTATAATTTTGACAATATTTCAGACAGGACTTTCAGGTTCTAGCGCTATTGTAACTGCGGCCTTGAACTGTCTTCTCGATTTTTACAAAGTTAGGCATTTGATTAAAGTTCAAATTAGGCCTAAACTTGTGCTTAGTGCTGAGAAAGAACTTGGGATTGTTGCTGGTCTTCAAGATCGAGTCGCTCAGGTCTATGGAGGTCTTGTTTACATGGTAGGTGATGTTGTTGTTATTGCTGAGGTACAGGGTGATATGTTCAGTTATGTGTAATAATTGTGATGGACTACCTTTCAGGATTTCTCCAAGGAAGATATGGATAGGTTGGGGCATGGGATCTATACACCTATGGATATTAATCTTCTTCCACCTCTCCATCTGATCTATGCTGAGAATCCGAGTGATTCCGGGAAGGTCAGAATCCTATAATGTCTTCAACTTTATTTGTTCCTTATATTTGTGTTTGAATTGCTACTGCTCTGCCTTCAAAATGTCTTGTGCGCATCAATTGTTTTAGGCATTGATGTATTAGCAAAACCATGTGCATACATGATACATTCATGCTTGATTGAATGATGAGTGGAGAACAGTTGCTACTACTTTTCACCTTCTTTCTTGAAGTTCCAATTGCATGTGCTTGTTAACTTTGAAGATTCTTTAATTATTTGTATGCCATAAACATATTTTCTCATAGTCATTCCAAATTCTATAAGTTTCTAGTTGGTTATGAACTTAATTTCCTAGTCTGTATGTTTGTGCACACATGAATGAGAGAGTATGGTGTTTTTCTATTTGTGGTATTGTTTATCTCATATCATATCAATTTGTACAATGTCAGTTCAAAGAATGATATTATTATTTTCTCCTATTCCTCTTACTTGAAAGCTAGTTCATTTGAACCCATAGATACAGAGGCTAAATGAGACATTTGGATACATACTAGCATATTTTATAACATCCTGATTGCTGGCTTTAGAGGATGCATTTCTAATGTGTGTGAAATTTTTTACCAAGGCAGCTTTGAACGGCATTTTTAACTCCCAGTTATCAATGCAGGTGCATAGTACGGTTCGTCAAAGGTGGCTTGATGGTGACAAATTTATTATATCAACCATGGCAGAAGTCGCAGATATTGCATTAGAGGGGCGAACTGTGATTCTTGAAAAGAATTATGCCAAACTTGCAGACCTGATGAATCGTAATTTTGACCTTCGAAGGTAGTAAATTTCTTCATTCGATGGGATGGGTTTATGTTCGTATTGTTGCAGGATTTAGTGTTTCCAAATTCAAATGTTTCTGTTGCATTTAGCAAAATGCTGTTCTGAATTTCTTGTAACTCTAATATGCCTTGCTCTGGAAAAGGCCGATTATGATCAGAGGTTGAATGCAATTTTTTGTTGCCTCTTGGCTGATTTAATTAATGCATGTGTTTCCCCTGCATAATAGCATCATCTTTCAACTAAAACCTTCTCTTGAATAAAATAAATAGAAAGACAAGAAAAAAGGGTTGTTCATCATAAATGTTGCTCACCAAAAATAAAATGTTTTTGGTATTCCATTCTTTTGTAACTAAGGGTGCTTATACTTATGCAAGATGTTTCATTATGTTAAACTGTCGCTACCCTCATAGAAACATCAATATTGTGCAGGAGCATGTTTGGTGATGATGTCGTTGGTGCTTTGAACATAAAAATGGTGGAGGTAGCTCGAAAGGTCGGAGCTGCTTCAAAATTTACAGGCAGTGGAGGAGCTGTGGTTGTATACTGCCCTGGCGGGCCTTCACAAGTCAAGCTTCTGGAGGATGCTTGTCAGGCAGCTGGTTTTGCCATTCAGCCTGTGCAACTTGTTCCCTCTCGTCTTAGCGAAGAAGATCTCAAGACACTTTGATAATGGTAAATTTTAGATTTTGGATTTCTTTTCTTTGTACCATACAGAAGAATTGTGTGCCACCACCAACCCAAATTAACAGCTCGCAAAGTTGGATGAAACCTTTCATTGTCAAGCCTCAATTATTAATAGAAGTTCACTGCTTTGAAAATGTTTTAAATGGGATTTGGGTTAATGTCCTGTAACCAATTTATTCCGAAATTGTCTTTTTGTAGTTATTCATATTCTCATAAACAAAGTGACTGGCACCATTCTTTACAAATAAACAGGAAGTGACAACTATGCTGAAGGGTCTGGCAAGGAGCTTTTATCTTTTGTAAAACTGGTTTTTTGGTTGTGGTGCAAAGTAAACTTTGAGTTAATTGGGGATCTACTTTTTATTTTTTATTTTAACTTTAAAAGAATGAAACATATAAATTACTTAGAGCATGAACAAAAATGTGATTTTATTTTGTAAATATATGTTTATATAAATTACCAAATCTGCTAGAAAGTATATAGGTTTAGGTTCTTATATATGGTTCTATTCTTTTAGTCATATTTCGTTTTCTAAGCCATTGTTCAATATATATGCTTATAGTTTAAGTTTTGATCAAAAGTGCAAAACAGTAGTATGATATACTTACAACTTATCTTAGATACACCATGTTCATTGTGATCTTATTCCTTTCTTCTCAAACATGTTATAAGTCATGTCAAGATTGTTGATTTTGGTTGGAAGAACATATATTGCGATAACTTCTACTTCCAATATTTGGCTTCTGGGATGCCGCATTGCGGTTGAGATGATCGTAGGAGAGCCAACATGGCCATAGGATGACTTAAACTATCATAAAATAATGTTTTTTCTTATCTGATACGTTTTTTTTTTATTTAATGTTTCTTGCAATTCATTGTTAGTTTTGAATGTGCAGGAGCCATCCTTTGCTGCTATGAGAGGGCCTTCAAGAAGTTGGATCCTATATGACACCAAATTGCTATGAGAGCGCCTTCAAGAAGTTGGATCATATATGACACCAAATTTAATTCCAACAGTTCTTTATGTGGGATTCTTCTTTGTTGTTTTTTTATCATTTACATCAAGCTTAATACTGGATCCTTGCTTTAGCTAAATGTTTATAAATTAATTTTTTCATTAAGTCATATAAGCACAATTTTTATCTCTTAATGTTTATTTTACTCGGACAATGGGTCATTAATGCACTAGCAGCACGTTTTATCTTAACAATCATCCATTTTCTTCATTTGCAACTGTAAATTAAATATGGAATAAAGAAACTAAATCAAGGACAAAAAAGAAATCCATGTTATCAAACAAACAATATACTCTCACCAAAGGAAAAACAAAGAGACCTTGGAGGAAAAACATCGAGAAACAAAAATGTAAGTATAAAAGCATAATCCAAAACACAATTGAAATAAAATCTTGAAAAATTGAGAACAAAAAGTCATTGTTCTACCTTCTCTTCTCGGCTATATTCTTTACCTGGTAGAAAGAGAACATATAATAGTGCATTATCTTTGAGAGAATACTCTCTTCAAGCTGTGTCTCCTCCCTCTGTCTTGTAACCATCTTCCAGTAATCTTCCCCATATTATTGAAGCAATAACTCAAAGTGAACCAATAAACATGAGCGATTAAGAAACTAAGTACAGCAGATTTAACACTACCTAGCTAAAACTTGTTTTCCACCAAACATCTCTAAAAAATTTCTCAGTTTTCAGCCCCCTACTCATATCTGTGCTGAAAACAAATTTTTAGTCAAGCCAAATCAAGCTTCAGCACGTTGACACTCCACTCATTTATTAAAAGAGCCTAACATCAAACTTGAGCTGGCTTAGTAAATGAGATTGAGCAAGTTCTCACTCAGCTAAGCTGAGTTACAACAAACATCCTAATCACTGGTAAACCAAGAAAGTAAAGAAAAAAAAAATGGAACAGCGCATTTTGCAAATCCTAAAATGTTCAAAAACTAGTAGTCATAATTCATAAATCTCTTACAAGAACCCTTAAGCAAGCCAATAAACAAGCTACTTGTTAGCGTAATCAATTCAACTCTAATTATATATTTAAGCCATTCATTTGCAGCCCTAACAAATGACAAGATTAATCCTAATTACACATCTCTCAGATCTTATATTCAGAAAACATTAACAAACTAGAACACTATGATTTCAAAAGAAGAAATCTACAATGTAACAGATTGCAGTAAAGACTTCTACAAGCATCTGCGCACCACTATGCAGTTAAATAAGAACTTACACACAATCACAGGGACACAACTTTACAATATTTTCCTCTAGAACTAACTAAGATGATGACTACTCCAAAGCAAGCAAACAAACCTACTCATCACCGAGTGATTGCATAAGCTTACGTGGAGAAGACCAAACTGGCAGATCAATATATGATTGTGCCAGCCGCTCCTCTTGTACGTTGCATATTGATTCAGCGACATCACATAGGTATGACATATCATTTATCACTGCTGCCTGTGCCTCTGCCTGCATTTTGAAGAATCAAAAGACACTTAAAAATACTATATTTTAAGCAAAGCAATGTTAGGACTAAGAACGACAACAACCCTTGTTCGAAAAGCATAAATGCAAGGATTCAATTCAATTAGAACTCTATTTAGTCAATTCTCCTGTTTGCAAAGCTAACAATTGGTAGAATTCAATTCTGTCAGCTTTTGAAAGCAATTAAATCATGCCAAAATTAACATGATTTTGCGGGAATTGAATGGAACTGAATTCTTGCACATTATTTATTCCAAACATGGTATCATAAAGTTTATTAATTTACACAGGTTTCCAATCCCTAATTAGAAATAAAACCAATTAAAAAACCCCAAATGTGAAAAGAACCCAAATTTACCTGCAAAAGGAGCTCATCAATTAATGACCCAGAAGCATCATCATTTCCGTCGACAGCCATCGAATTGGACTGTAAGACTAAGGACGAAGACGACGGCGTTTGGCCCAAATCTTGGCGTTCGTTCTGAGATTCAAGCCGCTGATTAGCTTTAACTTCCATTGAACGCAAGGTGTTCGACAAAAGCTCCCAATGACGAATCTCGTTTTGGTACTGAGCTTTTAACTTCAAAAGAATCTTCTTTCTCCGTTGTTTCCGGTGCTTCTCTTCTGCTTTAGGGTCAGAGAGAGGAGTTTGATCAGGGTCGAGTAAGCGCTGGCGCTTGAGGATCTTGTAAGTGAAGCCATCTTCGTCATGGCGAAGCTCCCAATCCTCGTCTTCATAATTCACAAAATCCATTGATGCTGCTGCTGCTGCAGGGTCCATGAGAATTGAGAAGCTTCGAATTTTTATTTATATATATATTTTAAAATTTGTATTAAGGACAGTGAAGTGGAGACTGCAAACAGAGAGAGAGAGTGAGAGAGATTAGCGATGAGAAGCAAAAATGAATTTTTGATTCCCTCTCTCACTCAGTCTGAGCGCCAATTCTTTCCACTCTTTTTTCTTTGTTTTTTGAATAGTTCCACTCTTATAAAACTTTATTATTATTATTATTATTATTATTATTATTTAAATGGAAATGTACAATATACATCATAATTAATTATACTTTACAAATAATTATACTTATTTATACCTTATAAATATTAAATAAGCTACATTAAGCAATTAAATTTAACTCCCAATTTAATCAAATTCAATTTTTGTTACAAATCAAACTAATTTTTAACTTTTTATACATATATTTTTTAAAATTTAGTTTTTAAGGAAATGAAATTTCAATTTCTCTTAAATGATAATTTTATAAAAATATATAATGAATGTATTACTCAAAATTAAAAATTATTTTTTTTTCAAATAATTATACAAAACTCAACATTTTTTTTTCATTTTAGATAAGTAATAATTCATCAATTTGAACTTTTAATTCATTTTTTATTTTTTTGATAGAACAATAAAAGTGTAATAGCACCTGACTTTTTTTTCAATATATATAGTCTAAAAGTTAAAAGTAAGTTTATTAAATTTTTTTTCTAATTTATAATTTTTTACCCCACCTTTTTTTTTGCAATACGTTTCATTATTTTGCAATATATAACTTTATATGTAAAAAATGAATTTTCCATTTAAATGTAAACCAAATATAAAAATAGTAATTTGCAAAAGCCCAAAAAAAAAAAAGAAAAACATTTCTGGCCCACAAGAGTTATCCGCCAACAAAACAAAACAAAAGCACTTGATGTAAAGATTGAAGTAACAACTAACAACACCATAGGAGCTATTATTAACAGACTCTAAAACCATTGTTAAACCCCAGAATCAATAACACCCACAAACAATCTTCTGCCATCATCAATGGCTAAATCTCTATCTCTGCTCTTTCTTCGTCCAAAACCCACATTCTATCCTTTTCTTTTCTCCTCAAAGACCAAGCCTTTAAATAAATTTTGCATCTTTTCACTTTCACAGACCCTCTTCTCCACCACATCTACTCCATACCCACTTCAATATGACCTTATTATCAACCACCCAACTCAACCCCCGCCTCCCCAAACCCGCTCTCGACCTGCCCGGGTCACTAAATCCGACTCTGATAGCTCTCCTGAGCCTGATTCTGAACTGGGTCTTGATTCATGGGTTGATCAGAAACTGTCTATGGATAAGTCTAAGAGGAAGTATTATAGTAAGAGGAGAAAAAGAATGTATGGGTCTGATTCTGATGATGATTTTAGGAATAAAGATGAGGGCTTTGTTGAATTGAAGCCTGAAGTTGCACATTTTGGTAGCTTACATAAGAGAGAAGAAGAATTGTATTTTCATGATGCATTTACTTATCCATGGGACAAAGATAAGCATTATAAGATGGTTTATCAGTTGGAGAAGAAGTATTTCCCTGACCAATGTTTTGATAAGGCATTTCTTGATCACAAAGATTTTGATTTTAGTCAAAATGGGAAAGGAAAAGGGAATGGTAATGGTGGTAAGAGAGGAGAGAAAAGAGATAGTAATGGGGTTGGAGATAAAGAGGAAGACAAAGGGTTGGTGTTTTTTGAGGAGGAAAAGTCTGAGATAGAGTCAAATTCAGAGAAGAATGTAAATAAAGATGTTACAGAGAGGAAAGTAGAGGAGTTCTTCAAGTGTTTGAAGAAAGTTCCCAATAAGAATAATGATATTGACAATGGAGAGCCTTATCTTGTTACTAGGAGCACTGAACTTCCACCTAGGTGGGATGGTCCTCATGGAACTGTGGTTTTGGTGAATAAGCCTAAAGGTCAGTTAATTTTTTTTTTCTGCTACTGACTGAATAAAATTTGGAATCAAATCTTTGAGATGTGAAGTTTTCAAATTTTTGGAATATAAGGATTAAGGCCTCAGGATAATATGGATAGTTCATTCTAACATGTAAAATACTTCAGAGCACCTATTAACTGTTAGTAAAATGACTTGGTGCAAAGGTAAAGTTGCAGTTCTATTTGACATATCCTATTAAATGGATGTAAAAATATAGCAACAATAGTGTGCAAGTGAAAATAAAAATTGATGTTGGATGGGAGGTAATAATACACATTTCTGTCAGTGTTTTCATAAATGCAATGATTCATCACATGTATGATTCACGTAGCAATTTGCCCAGTAGATAAAGGGTATATGTATAGCACTACAGCTGACCTGAAATAAATTATGCAAGGCTTTGATGAGTAGGAAATTCTGTGGAAGCAGGCTGTTCCTCTTTAGCAATATGTGATGAAGCTTTATCATTTACGAAGGGGATGTCATTCTTCAACAAGTTCTGATGCATCTATATATGATATGAATATTAGTCATTACTCAGCAGGAAATTTTGCTAGTTGATGGAAAAGATAGGTTTTAACAGTGAGTGTAATGTACAGCGAAATACTCATGTTTTTATTATATATTTTTAACAACTCTGTAAGGTGTCCCTTGATTACTGCCTTAAGAATAAGCTATACTTTTATCAACTGAAAGCCTAGTTTCAGCCTATTTGGTGTCAACTAAGTGGATCCGTTCTGCTTGGTTTAAGGCTACATTTTCAGAAAGTTTCAGCAAGTTTCTTTTATCAAATTCTAAATCTCTATATATACCTGTAGTTCAGATTTGCTTAGAAATTAGAAGTAAAATTTCAGATCCTTGACTATGATCTTTCTGTTATCCAAAAAATAATGTTGTGATATTGCAACTAGGATGGACTTCATTTACAGTTTGTGGAAAGCTCCGTCGCCTAGTCAAAGTGAAAAAGGTTTCAATTTTTTCCCTTAACTGCCATTGCATTTGCATTAGTTGTAACCCTGCTTAATTGTTTTATTTTGGTTATAGGTGGGACATGCTGGAACACTTGATCCTATGGCAACTGGTTTATTGATTGTATGTGTTGGTAAAGCAACTAAGCTTGTAGATAGGTAAATGTTATTTTTGAATCAACTTCATAGACTTGCTATTCAATCTTTAACTTATAGATTGTCTACCATGCCCCTCCTCCCTCTTTTTATTTCATCTTTTTTGTGGTCCACATATTAAAACTGTGTGTGTGTGTGTGTGTGTGTGTGTGTGTGTGTGTGTGTAACCTAATCTGATGGCCTTTGATATTTGTATGCAGATACCAAGGTATGGTTAAGGGTTATAGTGGAGTTTTCCGTTTAGGGGAGGCAACTTCAACTTGGGATGCTGATTCACCGGTATGTTTTAAGATTTCAAACAACAGCTTATAATTATTATTATTGTCCAGTTGAATGATGTACGTTAACTGCAATGCTCTTTCTTGCTCTGAAGCATAAATCACTAAGACAGTTGTTAGTTTGCTGCTTCATGTCTAGTCCCCTATTGGGAAAAGGCAGCATCACTCTAGGAAATATATGATTGCTCTGAAGCATTATAACTAAGACATTTTGCTGCTTCATGTCTAGTCCCCAGTTGGGAAACAACAGTATCACTTTAGGATATATATGGCTTTCCATACAAAAGCCCTACTGAAAGGTCACCAGTGTGAGTGAAACAAAAAGAATCAGGAATGAGGTATAATGGGGAAAAAATGCACATTTTGTTGCTGGATTCAGTTATAGAATCGAGTATAATTGTATGCATTTATGCTCATTAATTTGATTGATTTTTGTTGGGTGTATACTCCATGAATTCAATTTGAACATCCTTGATCTTCATTAACATATAGTGGAAATTTGACTGATGTTTTAGTTTTTAACTGCTTCCATACTTTATCCAATTCTTTACTTGTGATATTTCCTCTTGTATAGGTTGTCCAGCGTGAACCTTGGGAGCACATCAAAGATGAGAACATAAGAAAAACTGCAGGATCTTTTTGTGGGGAAATTTGGCAAGTTCCTCCAATGTTCTCTGCCATCAAAGTAAGAATTTGTACTGTATTGATTGTTGAATGTATTGCATAAATGTCAAATAATATATAGCTTTGCTACTAGATCCATATGCTTACTTGTGAGTCTTGGGACCTGTAACTTTGTTTTGACTTTTGAATTCTTACTTGACACATTGTTGTTAGAACTTAAGTTGACATGCTCTTTTCAGAATCTATAGAGCAACTGTGATTTCTTCAATGCATCATGAAATTCTGTAGTAAAGATTTAGTCTCTGTTTGTTTTTGCTGTTTTACCTACTTCTCGAACTGCGTTTGCTTTTTTTTTTCAAAATTTTTTGGATGGATAGCAAAGCCGTTTCTTTCAACCACTTTTGGAAAAGCATTGAATTGATCTTTTCTCAAGAGCAGGCTGAATGGTGAAATGCACACGTATTTGCTTCCAAGGACTGCCTATAATGTGTTCCTAGTTTGTTTGCTCAGATTTTTGCTGCCCTTTGATAGGTTGGAGGTGAAAAAATGTATGAGAAAGCTAGAAGAGGAGAAAGTATTGAGCTTTCACCCAGAAAAATTTCAATTTTTCAGTTCAACATAGAGCGAAGCTTAGAAGACAGGTGTGCTTACTTTTTGTTTGAAATTTATAAGCAAAAGAAAATCCTATGCATAGGCTACTAGCTTCTTCTTCAATTTCTTTTCTTGTTAATTCATTGTGGGATCTTGTGTATGTTCTTCTACTGTAAAACCATGGTATATACTTGGCATGCACTTTTGTTCTTCTATGTGTGTCCAAGCCTGTTTGATGTTAAAATTCAAAGATAATGCTTTGCTCAGATATCCTCTTCAATGCATACTCTGCTCATGTATACTAGGTTGGAGTAAACTATTCCATTTCATCAGACATGTTGGATTCCAGTTAAGATGCCATTTGATTATGTACTTTGGGTGCTTATTTTTTGCTGATTCTTCTGGGGAAAACTGAAAATTCTGCTGAATATACTGGTTGCCAGGGTTTAGTAATCAGAATTTCTGCTACCTCTCCAAACTTCCAATCAGTTACTGGCGTATATGATAAAACTGCCAGCCATGAACTTGGCAATGCAAGATCTGTAGTTGAATGGAATCTCAGATCACATGATAATGAGCAGTGGCCTAACGCTGGGCTTTGAGTCAAATTGAGCTAGAATTTGAGGCCAGTGAGACTCAATATGGTTGTACTAAAATAAACCAAATGAATCTGATGCTATTCTTTCCCTCTATTTCACCATTTGGAGACTTTGATACCTTAAAGAATTGAGATTCATTTTTAAACTCCTCTTAATCTCTTTTGCAGTTTTCTTTCATGTGCTTCAGGTGTTGGATTTGCAAATTATCATTTTACATAGACTTCTGCATTAGACTTTGCAAAAATTCATGGTGGGAACATTTTCTGCAAATTAAGGATGTTCTTTGCATTGTCCTTAAATAATAAGATACATTATCTTGGTAGCAGAGTTGAACCTGAATTGAATTTGTGTTGCAGACAAAATTTGATTTTCCGAGTGGTCTGCTCTAAAGGAACATACATTCGATCACTATGTGCCGATTTTGGGAAGGCTCTTGGAAGGTATAACTTTTGTCTTGGTTCAGTGACAGCTACATTACTTGATCCAGTTGCTGATGGTTTTGAGTTCCGGAAATCATTGACAATCTTTGATTTTCAACTTCCTAGTGGATCTCAAATAAATTCATAGTTGGCAAAATTTTCAAAGCAGTAACATTTATGAATCAGAAATTGTCTTTTGGTCTTGATATCTAAAATTTTGAACAGTTTAAGTGTGCAATAGAGGGCAATGACAGTTGTCGCAGTTCCCTTTTCTGCATCTCTAGTTCTTTACACAATTCACTTTTTGAAAGAAGAAAGGGAGAGAATGAGACAGAAATGTTATTAATATACAAAATGTAGTAGAAAAATATTCTGTAATTCTCATTTTCTATTTGATATGAAAAGTTTCTAACTCAACTTTTCACTTGCAGTTGCGCTCACTTAACTGCTCTTCGAAGAGATTCAATTGGTAAGGGCCCTTCCTCATTCTTGAAAGTTTTCAGTGTTAATAAAGCATATAATGTACGGTCTATTTCCTCATTACAGCATGTGAAATCACCCAGAGAGGAGTCTATTGAATTATTTATTTTATGCTAAAGAAGTGAGCTGCTCTGGGTTGACAAACTTGATTTGTTGCCAAAGATATTTTTGACGTGCAAAAATCATTACAATTGGTTTGCTTTCGTTTTCACAATCAGTTGAGACAAAAGGGAGGTTGAAATAGTTGGAATTACTTGGAGAGCCACTTCAATCCCATTTCTCTGAGTGATTGTTAGTAATGACTTGAAGCGCAATACATTATTCCTTATGTTGCCATAGAAACAGATAAAAGTTCTGTGATATTTACCAAAAAATAATGATATCCATCTGTCTTGTTTTATTTGGTCGCAGGAGACTACTTGGCAGATGATGCATGGGAGTTCAAAGAGCTGGAAGAGGCAATAACAAAAAATTATTTCTAATTGGTGATAGCAATTTGTTGCTCCCCTACTAAAAGTTTTGGAGCCGGCATGATCAGAGGAGGTCTGGAAGGCTACGCATCTTTTCAAACAGCTACAAATTTCCTCCCCAATTCATTTCAGTTGAAAGAAAATATGATGCACCATTCATTTCCCCCATCAGTTACAGTTAAAAAAAATATGATTGGCTGAAGGCTCAGGTGCTCAGTAGTTGCTCTCTGTCGCTTATCAGATAAATGTTATTCGAAATTCTGTATAGTAAATTTCCAGTATTTTCTAGGCTTGTATGTAGGCAAAGTAAAATCTTATGTTTAATCCTAGAGTCTGAAAAACTGTGGTGCATAAAACTCACCAAGCCCCAAGGTGTATTTTTTACCAGTTAATAAGGAACCTTTGAGTTTCTTACATCATCGAAATCATTATTTCCAACTTCTGAAGCCTTAGGCGGGTCAAAATCCAGATTCTTTTGTAAAGCATATGTTTCGTCCTGTTATTTTGCTCAAGGCTGATGGTAAGCACTTCCAACAGGTACATCTTATTACAAAGTTCAGAAGCTGAGACAGTTAATTTGAACTGCAGAAATCAAGTCCATGAACGAAGATACTGCAAACCATCCAATTGCCAGGGCCTTTTTGTTTCAATCGAGCACATAAATTGCTGAGTGTTCCAATATAATGTTGAAGTCAGCATGGCCACCACTTTCAGTAATCATCACCAATGCTTCAGCTTTGGTTTTTAGTAATGAGTACCATGCCACACTGGGCAAATATTTTACGTTGAGTATGTGCTTGAATGACATTTGTGAATGAAGAAAATAAAATCACGCTGTGAAATTGCAGTGAAAGAATCAATAAAATAGGAAATCAGGAAGATTATATCCTTGCTAAACCATCCAGGACAAATTATCCAGGTCAAAATTGCATGAACATTAGAGGCTATTTCTACAACATAACATGTTGATTTATATTTCCATAGACAATATAATCATCCAACTTAACGAGTTGTTGAATTGGGAGGATCAATCCCCATTGCCTCGAAATAGGCTTTCTCTGCATTAGTCATTCGATCTTGGAACATGGTCCATTCTTTTCGGCACCTCTCCCTCACCTGAAAGAAAATCAGAGCTTTAGTGCTCTTCTCATTAAATGAGAGAATGCAAATTCACTGCAGATGCTACATGATTAAGAAGACGATGAGGGAATGGGGAATATAGGCACATTTAATACATACCCCTTCCCATGGTGCTTTCCCGCTCTCTGCTTTTCCCTGTGCAAGTAAGAAAAGAGTGACTTAAAAATATTTCACCTCAAACAATTATTCATGTTAAAAACTGGCTAGCATTTACCTGGTTCCCAAGTGATGGAACACTTTGATGAACAATCCATTGAGCATCCACGACACCTATTTTCTCATGAGCAGGCTGTTTCCAAGCAGAGACAGCAATAAATCACAAATGAAATAGAAAATCATTAGGTGAAAGGAAAAAGAGTTCACTGACCTCAACACATTTCCTCAGAGCAAAATCTAAACCCCATCCGTGAACCAAGTCATTCTGTAATATGATAAGGGGTTAGCTATGTAGAAAAGTTTAGAAGTTGGCTACAAGTTTTCTGATCTATACCTGAATCATATGCCAAACACAACGCCATGCATCCCGAGAAAACACAGTTGCCATGATCTCAACAAATCTGCTCATTAAGCATTTAAAAGCGAGATATATCAGAACATAATTCAAAATGCATTTGCAGAAGTGACGAGGAAAGTAAAATTTGAATCATATCACCAGTCACATAACATTCACTTAATTATTATCACATACGCTGCACAAGGTGGCAAGTGTGGGTCAGTACACCAACCAGGCTTCTCCTCAGTATTCCTACAGGATTTCAGGAAAATAAACGAAATCAGAGCACAATGACAAGATTTAATTAAGAAATAGAGAAAGATTAGAGAAATGGATACTTGTGAACTTCAGAATCATCTCTCCTCTTTGTCATTGCCCAAGTTGTTCCTCTGTCCGGATCTAAACCAGGCTGTGAAATCTCCAAACCATGTTTCCTTACCAGTTTAATGTATCTGAAGTACATAAAATTGAATGTCACATCTCTTTTACTCAAACAGTATTTAAACAGTATTTGTAAGCAAAAGCAAGGAGATGAATGTTTAACACTTACTCCTCTGCATCAAAGTGCTCCACTCCAAGATCCTCGTCCCACATAAAAATATATTCATAGGGTGCAACAATGTCAGGATGTAAAAAACGTTTGGCATACCACCTTGAGAAAATTGAAGTAATGTTATGAAAATATAAACTTGAAAATCACTCAGGTAAACTGAAAATTTAGAGAGGGGCTAGATTCTAACCACTTAGTTTGCTTGGAAACACTCACGTGGATAGCTCGTTTTGACCACTCCAACTCATCCCATTCAGTTGTCCGGCCATCATAGTGGAACAGTACAATCGTGAAATTGTCTGAGAACTGTGGAAACAAATTTTAGTCAAGAAAATGTCCAAGTGAGGGAGAGAGAGAAGGGGAGGAGGATACCTTTTTAACTGCTGCATCAATATTTTTTTTCTGATCATAGCCAACAGTAAAGGTTACAAGATACTTTGGTTTGACAGATAAGTCCTGCAAATGTCAACTCCATTCATCAAATAGTCAGCTTATAGAAGAAAATACCACCATCATGAATTAAGAGACTTGTGCAGTTAGGAAGTAAATCCTTGAACTTAGATTTTCTTGACTGCATGAGAGGCTTTTGTCTTTAACTAGAAGTATAAAGAAATCCTATAAATAGTTAGCAAACACAGAACAAGATACGTTGTTTCTCATAAGATAGCTCAAAGAAACAGTGCTTATATTTTTAGCAACCTACTTTCAGGTGTCTTTTACTTGGTAAGTGTTTTTGGTATCCAATTCTAGTGCTTTACAGAACATTTCAAACCTTCTTCTTGTCCTTCAATAATGTCCTAAATTCATGTCTGCTTATATGATGTTACAGCTACAGTATATCTGCAATATCAAGTCATGGTGCAAGAAGCACACCTCACTAGGCAGACCCCACAATCTGCGGAGGTAGAAATCCGACTCAGATTCTATTATACCCGGAGGTAATCTCTCAGCTCCTCGAGGATTTGTTGGCACCCAGATCTGAATCAGAATAAAAGATAATAATGGTCAATAACAACACATAAATTGAGCATGGAAAAAGCTATAAACGAGTTCAATAATCAGATTAAGAGAAGGTCATCGGATTCTGACCCTCCCTGATTCTGTAAATATAACCTAATTATGGCAGACCGTCAAAGTTTGGTACAGAAAGAACGCAACCATAACAGACATTGGAATCACATACTCCTCAGTTTGGTGACCCGTGCAAAGGAGCATGCTTCCATGTTTCTAGAAGATAGGAAAAACTATTTTTTAATTGCTGGATATTTGATTGTTGGAAAAACTTATTTCAACAACCAAAATTAAAGGCAATCTTATTGGTGATATATTTAAAAAGAGAACAACAACATCAATCCTGGAAATAGATTGGCAAAAATTGATTAAGTAAACTGAATTAAAAATACTTAGATAAGGTATTTCAGTTCAAATGGACTCAAAATAAATATTAGCCGCATCTTTGTTCGATAGAATCATAATTTAGGTATTCTTGTTATAGAACTTGTTGTGATTGATGATTAAGGATAGTGCAGTACCCATTGGGTTGCAGCACTCAAACATAATCTGGGTTTGAATTTGTATTGAGACAAAATAAATAAATAATACCTTTGTTTCATTGTACTTGCTATGTTGAGAGTTGCCTTTGTTACCCTTTAGAGAAGACCAAGCATTGAACAATGCTTGGGTTGAAATACCAGAATACTTGTCCTCAATATATGTCAGATCAATGGAAGGAAACAGACTGGATGGAAGATTCATCTATCAATTATAAAATTATAAAGTAAGTTTCCACACTAAGTGACAATGAAACCACCAAAGAAGATAGAAATAATCATTTAGAAGTGAAAAGGGTCAAAATTTGCATCTACCTTAGTTAGTGAGAGTGTTGGAAATGATATCCCTAAAAAGAAGCCAAAAATAAGTCCAACAAAAGTTGTCATGAAAAGCCTCATTGTCTCACTAGGTTTTCTTGTATAGATACCGCTGCTCAAAAGAGAAAAAGAAAATCAAAGGATAAACTTGGTCTTAACATGAAAGAGGGAAACAGGATAAACCATTACTATTGTTGACCATACCTGCGGATGGGGAGACGCATTATAATCCAAATCTTCTGTTTCTACAATCGAAAGTGTTCAAGATGAAACCCAGCAAGCAAAAGCTGTTCCAGTCGCTCATCAAGCTCGCAATATTTTTAGTTGCCTCAAAGAACTCCTTTGCGGCAATATGAACTACTCCAAAATGCTTTAGAGAATAATTCAAAGACCTGACGAGCAATCTCCTGCATTAACTGGACGCATTAGCGTTCCAAAAGTACAACTCTAACAACCCAAATATACACTAAAACTTGACCAACATTTGCAGCTACATTCTCCAGTAAATGCAATGCATCATCATTTATATACATTATGAAGATTATAATAACTACTTCATACTAGGACATGCCATGGTGCAACAAAACTGAAAGATACAAACAATCAAATTACAAAAAAGAGAAAATTTTAAACTCATTCATGAAATGATAATCCACGTGTAGGACAACCAACCATCAAACAGAACATGTGCACTTGTATACCAAGAAGGTTTTTTTTTTTTTTTTTTCCTTCAACTAATTCCAAACCTCAAAAACCAAAATCCATAACCACCCAGTTAACAAGAACAGCCTCATAGCTGAATTTCAGGTACAAACACATAAAAAAACAAACAACAACCACAAAGCAACACCCCACATCACATTCTAATCCAAGCAAAAACATACAAATTCACCCACCAAACTTCATCATTTTAAAGATTAAATTTTTACAAACTCTAGACATGAAAAGCAGAAAATAAAGAGAACCCACAAAAGGTACAAGAAAAATAAATCAAACTTACGTTTGGTTTCAAGAAACAGAGAGAGAAGATCAGTTGCGAAAATTTTGAATCTGGGAAAAGTCTTGATCTTTTTATGCTAACAGAAAACAAACAAAGGTCTAATTCAAGAACAACAAATATAAATAAATAAATAAAAGATGTGTCAGCTAATTAATTCGTTATATTTGAGGAATGTTTGGAATTAGTATTATTTTTTTTAACTGAAAATGGAAGGAGACAAATTTTGAAGGAAACAACACTGCAAAATAGAGAAGCAGAGGGAAATATATTAAATTTTGTTATTTTTTTAAAAATTTTCCATTTTTGAATATTATAATATTATTACTACAAGAAGTTTTAAGGTTGGGATTTGTTTCCATGTGTTGCCTCGTACGTTAGTGTCTGAAAACTGAGGTTTGTCATTGTCGCAATATTTTCATCTATGACACGTGTAGGTGGGAGATTAAGTGTACGTGTGTGATGAGGTGAACTGTAATAATTTATTTGGCTTTGATTTTGAACTTTTTGGAATTGATGGTGTCTTGATTGGGACTTTTTTTTTTTTTTTTTTTTTTTTGAGCGTTCTTGATTGGGACTTTATGAAGAAAAGTTTATTAGTGATTTTGATTTTTTAATAATTAATTTTGTTATTTTTAATTTAAAATTGTGAGTTTAGGGGGCCAATCCATCCATCAAAATGTTATGATTTTGTTTTGAAAACATTGGCAATAATGTTGTCCCTCACATTTTTGCACGTTTGGTATGTTTTTGTGCGACTCAAAATTTGTTTGACTATGTCTCATCAAAATAACGATTTCTTCTTCAGTGTATATATAAAGCTATTAAATTAATTTTTATTTAATTATAATAACTAAATAAAAATTAATTTAATAGTTTCCAATTTTGTTTATATAAATACATAACATAGCAAGAGCTCAAAAAATAACTAAAAAAATCATTTAATTACTTATCAATAAAGTAGAGGGTTCAATGAAAGACCTATCCACAGTTAGGACCAGAATTAGAATATATGATTTAAAAATTGAAAATTATAAATTATAATAAAATAAAGTCAAAACATTAATGTTACAGTTAGGAGCAGAATTAGAATTTATTGTTAGTATATGAAAATTATAAATTACAACATTGGGATATGGCAGTGTGAAACTCACAGGCTTGTTTGGTGGGTATCCTGATACACTGAATTTTGGTTTTTATATTGGCTTGATTTGGCAAGATTGATTGGAGATTTATAAGTTGATACTACTCATCATCAGGAAGTCTGGTATATGTTAAATTCGTTCACAAACAGCCTTTTAAAAAAAAAAAAAAAAAGTTTCTCTCCATTTTTTGTATTAACACCTAGAGTTATTAATTTTTGTGTGATAATTAAATTTCTTAGCTCATTTAATTGGCCTCAGTTTAAGCTAGAATTGAAGAATTCTATGGCCAACTAGTTGTTTGGCAGCAAGGAGTAAATTATATAATTCGATAATCTTTAGGAACCCACCACGCCCTCTTTAATATGTAATTAATATATGAATTGTTGTCTAACCGGCCTAAGATGGATGATTTATCATCCAGTCACGGGATTAAGACATTAGTTGAGATTAAGGCTCCGTTTGTTTACGGAAAATATTCTTCCTGAAAATATTTTCTCTTATTTTCTAATGTTTGGTTACCAAAATAAAATAAGTCAAAGAAAAATAAGTTATTAGTCAAAGGAAAATAACTTAAGAATATGGGAAAACATTTTCCCATTTTGAAAACGGGAAGTTATTTTCCAAACTTGAATGCTTATCAAATATAAAGAAAGAGAAAAAATAAAAAATAAAAAATAATGTTACCATTTATATGTAATATTGTATAATTTAGAAAAAAATCTATTATAAACTAAATACTAAAAATACTTTTTAACTATTTTTCTAGTGTTATAGCCAAACATAAAAAAATATTATATTTTTCAAGAGACATAATATTTTCCGTAAACAAACGGAGCCTAAGAGTTCAATTTCCCACTTTCCGTTAATTTCTCTTAAAATAGTCATAATATAAAGCATTATACTTATATATATAGTACTTTGTTTTACTATAACTATATGTTTTTTTTTTAGAGATGGAAGATGATTTTATTATTAAAATAAACATTATATCAATAAAATAAGAACTTTTTTTTATTTTATAATATAGCCATTCAATAATAATTTTAACTATTACTTTTAACTAATAATGAATATTTAAAGTTAGAAAAGACAAAAAAAATTGCAGGATAAAAAAACCACAAATTATTTTGAAATAAAAAGATATTGGCAATCGATAGTCAAAAATGAAGAGATTTGTTAAACATCAAGTAAATTAAGTTAAATTTTTTTCATCTTCTGTTAAACTAAAGGTGTGGTGAGATCGTCCCCATGAATAGTCCAAGTGATAAAAGGTGTAGATATCCATTATAGAGACTAAGAATCGAACCCCACCTCCTTTGTGGTGTTGGAAATTAACCACTCTAACCATATGCTAAAAAAAAAAAAATGGTGTGGTGAGATCCATTTGAAAAAAGGCCAAATTAGATTTTTCTTTAAACATTTAATCTATTTCACATTTTTCTCCCTTTTGTTTGAAAATAAAATTTTAATCTCTTTAAATTTTAATTTTGTTAACATTTTAGCCCTTCCGTTAACTTTTTTCATATAAAAATACATTTAACTTATTATATTTTATGATGATAAAATAATTTAATCCCTAAGTTTTAATAAAATAAAACAAATTACTTCTTCAACTTGTTTAATTATTTAAATTTAAAATTTCAATATTAATTAAACTTTAAGAACCACTACAAGAAAAGTATTTCTTAGTGACAAATAACTAATGATATATATATTATCTATCTCTAAAATATATATTTTTACAAACAAATATAATTTATCACTATATATAATAATATTTGCCTCTAAAATTTTATTTTATTAACTAATTTATACTATATAATAAAGTTGGATGTGGAATTTATTGTTCATGAATAGTGAATTCTGCATTTCAACTTTATTACAATTTTGGCACAACTCTTATGAAAATACGACATCGTTCTTCACTTAAAATTCTGCAACCCTAGCTGAAAACGACAACGTTCTGATTAGGCTGCCTTTTTTGGTCATTTAACGTTCAAGGAGAACTATTTTCTACTTACTATTCTCTTTTCCTCCCCACCCTGTTGACACAAGGCTCTCGCTATCTTCTCTTCCAAACTCTCTCCGTCACCTATAGAGAAGTTCATGCCAACAACAATAATGCCCTCGATGAGCTCTTTCGCCCAGTCTATAATCACTCTCGATGGGTCCTTAAAAAGGTCTTTTTTTGGGCTTTTAACAAATCTACCCTAAAAACACATTCCAATAATAAAAATATCTACTATTTTCAACAATTACACGTGTATTCCTTTTTCTGAAAAAAAATTACACACGTGCACCCCCTTCGCTAACGCCAAAAAAGCCGCTCTTGCTCCAGCTTTTGTTCTTCAAGGAAACGGCCTCTATATTTCACTCAAACAACCACATCTCATATACTCATCACCACCACTACAGTTGAAGTTTAGCTCCATCAAAATTCCCTTCGTTCACTACCTCCACTACTAGAAATTCATGATTTACCGACGGATTTTTCCGTTGGTAAATCGTGAATTTCTGTCGGTAATTTATATTACCGACGAAACAAAATCTGTCGGTAAAAATTACCGACGGATTCTGAATTTTCGTCGGTAATTAGCGACGGAATTACCGACGAAAAATTTCATCTCTAATTACCGACGAAATATTTTCTGTCGGTAATTACCGATGGAAAATTCTGTCTCTAATTACCGACGAAAAACATTCTGTCGGTAATTACCAATGAAATAAAATCCGTCGGTAATTTAAATTATCGACGGAATATTTTTCGTTGGTAATTAGCGACGGAAAAGAATCCGTCGGTAATTTTGGCAAATAATAATTTTTTTTGGTAATAGGTTTATAATTATTTATTAAATTTTTTATATGATTGTGGCTGTTGTAATTGTATAAATATTCATTATAATTTTAAATAGAAATACAAATTATAATCGTACAAAAAAATATCAATAATATATTTGAAACACAAAAAAATATTAATAAATTAATAATATATAAAAAAGCATACGAGTGATGAACAATTTCAAACATATGTAACATAAACAGTATCAAAACCTACTAGTCTGCTAAATCTGTGGTGTGATCTTGATCAAGATCACCTGCAGCATCTGAAGGAGCTGGGTGGAAAGCTGGAGAAGGAGATGACTGTGGAGGTGCAGGAGGTCGCATACCAGAACTGTGTGGCCAGCTCGTCAAAATCTCTGGCTCGTGTCGAAATGCACTAACCTACTGATCATACTCATGGCGAAGCTCAGAGTAAAGCTCAAAGTGAAGCTCAGATCGAACAACGTCTAATCTACTATGCACAGACCTCTCAACCACATCATCAAAAGCGGCCTGGGAAGGAAACAGGTCCTGCATAGAGGATGTCGCACCGATAGTACGGGAACTGCTCGCATAGTACATTGACATTGAAGATCCAACACCGTACACGCATTGCTTTTGAATTCCTTCAGCTACTTGAAGGAAAATCTGGTTCTTATCAACTTCAGGTGCCTCTCCTCTTTCTTCTGCTGGTTGCAAAGCAGCAGCCATCATCTATTCGAAACACGCCTAAATCAAATGATAAAAATCAAAGACATTATCATATCATGTAGTATGTGCAAAAACTACTTATATATGTACATTATTTATTTGTGGGCATTGAACATAATACAAAACCCATGGAAAATTTTTTGAAACTTACATTAACTATCTCTGATCTCTTATCAATAAATTTACTTCTATCTGACTTGCTGGTGTGGGTGGCTTTGAACAATTGATGTGCGCTTGGTCGCACTCCTAGCTGCTCAGTTTGTATATTATTTACGGTTTTAACAAATGAATAATATATTATATTATTATAAACATAAATGAAGAATATACTGAAATAATTAATCTTAATACATTGATAAGATTGCAATGGCATGCAGACTGAAAATAACTACTAATTAGCTATTTATTGCATATCATTTTTGACATTTAAATTTTAAATGTACTTGCCATAGCTCGCTTATGGTGAAGCATAGATCTAGACCTTTATGTGTGCTTAGAAGGACCTGTACCTGGACCGGCTTTTTCAGATAGTTGATTTTTCCTTGCTTGGGTACGTTTTTCAATGTAATCTTGTTGCGCCTATTTTTCTTGCCAAGCTCTCCACACATCATCGGATATCGACCCTTCTTATGTGTTCGACATTCTGTATGTGCACAAGTTATTTTTATACTGATTTGCTGCGTGTTGTGCCCACACAGCCTTTATCTGCTCGTCAGGAGCGTCCCACCTGAAATATTTCTGGATTCAAAGCAAAGTGTATTTACATTTTAATATATGATATCACTATCTCTATATAAATATTAAATGTGTTATATTAAAAATTTGATGCGAAAAAATTGAGTTTACAAAAATATTTTTCACCTTAAACTCCTCCCAGTAGAAGTCAATCTACTGCTGAGTAAGTGATGCCCACTACCACCCTTCTGCGAACCAACATCGTTTGCAGATGGCTGTGCAAGTCCTCGAAACTTTTTCACTTAGTTCTAATCGATCTCTCCTGCATTTATATTACAACATAATATAATATTATACACATGAAATTCTATAATTAATACTCTAATTTTCTCAAAATATAACATTTACATGCACTATTAAGTAAAAAATAACAATTAAACCTTTAGTTATTGTAGCAAACATAAAAATATTCACACGTTCATAAACTTGTATTCATACTTTCATTTTAAAAAATGTTTACACAAATTTTAAAAAACGTTCATACCATTGCAATTAATATCACATTAATACCCTTCATTCGTATACTTTAATATAAATTGTACCTTCATCTATTAACGCTTACAAGAATGCAATCCCCAGGTCGAGGGGGTTGTGCATCTTCCTCCGGCTGATTTAGGTCCTCTTTCTCTGATGGGTAATGCTCCTGTAGGGGATGTGCAGATGAAGCTGAGGGTGCCATGGCACTAGATGAAGATGCCGCAGTAGCAGCAGAAGGTGAACTATGATAAAGATCTCCTCATCCTCCAGTGCGACCTCTGGCACCTATCTCTCTACCTGCTCGACCTCGTGCAGGATGCCTCATATCTAAAAAAACATAATCCAAAGTTAGATAATAATGCATTAGAAAAATTATATCACATATATTCCAATACCTCAATGCAATAAAATTAATAATATACAATTAACATAAGCATAAAATATACATAAATACAT